>JADANN010000344.1:0-54082 GCA_018806985.1 Angiostrongylus vasorum | reverse complement strand
TGTCATCCCATTTTTGTGGAGATCAGCAGCGCAGAGTCTTACATGGGCGAGGGAAGTGCCTAGCTCAGTCTAAAGAACCAGCCTAGGTAAGACGCAAGGTCACCTAAAATCAGGAGACACACTTCTTTGCGGTTTATTTTTAGATTTTTGGAATTTATCCAACATGATTCAAGAACGTCATGCCTTGAAATTTTGGATTTCTGCATGGGGGAAAAAGGACTTTTTACTTCAAGATCTTCTTCTAATGTTTCTGTGTCCTATGTGTGCCTAGTGAAGTATTTGGTTTCAATGCGTTTTCTTCCTTTGATAAGCTTACAAGAGATTGATATATAAATTTTATTCGGCTGACGTTTCGATAGTCTCGTCTTTATCATAACCGATAATCCGAGTCGATGGTCCACACTTGTTCGCGTTATCAAGCCGGCTTCTTCATCTTCGTATCGAGCCGGACCTTCCTGTGGAGCATTTCGAATGAGGCGTACTCATCAGGTGATACCCTTTTATACAGAATGCTGGCTGTTGATAGTAGTGATTGTCCACCGGCAACAATTTTTTTCCCAGACAATCCTTCCTGCAAGAGTCGCTACCATTATCAGCTAGCACAGATCACAATAATATTTCAAAACGGTATTAAATACTTATTCATTAATTTTGAAACCGACCATCATCTAACCCTCGGTAGCAAAATAATCATGTGTTTATATTGTTGATTTTACAGAAGGTTGTTAGAGTTGTTCGTTTGGCCAACATGTCGATGTCTTCGTCTTCATCGGAGCTGACGATCCTTGGCGAAAATCCACAGCTGTTTGTCCTTTCGCTGTGGCTTCTTCGTCTTCGCATGGAGACGGATCTTCCTGGGCAGCAGGCAAAGCCTATATATTGCGATTTTGACACCAGTCTAAGTTAACTGGGTTTAATGCTGTGTTGTGCTTTATAGAGACCAGAACGCGTTAGCCCCAATCAAATGTAATAACGAGGTTCGATCCCCGCTGCAGACACCTTCGGTCGGAGTGGTCAGGATCGACTTGTACCACACTAGGCTCGCATAGGATACAAAAGCATAGCGGAGACGATTTTGAAGCAAAAAATCAGTATCCTTGTACAAGAGACTAAAACACCAACGCGAAAAACTTCTTTGAGGCTTTTTGAATAAATGCCAAAAACCCTGCAATTAGTAGGAGGGAGGAAATGCCCAGAGGTCATGCGCGACCTGACCCCGTATGTTCGCATTAATTTCTTATTTGGAGTGGTACAATCATCAGCCACGTGCGACTATAATCAGCTGTTGTAATCTTCCTCACTGGAAGTCACGAATAAAGCTGTCGAATTTTTCGAGAAGCTGTTGATCATGTAATTGCCATGGAGTTTTTTCATCTTTCTGTTTGTCCGTTGAAGCGTATGCCCCTAGTAAATTGTATATCAGTACACCCTTCCGGGCTCTGAAGAAGGCGATACTGCCGAAACGTCAGCTGTTATTGTATTGTATTGTGTTTTTTTCTATGGAAGTAAATGTATGCTGTATAACAAACTCGCGATTGCTGAACAAGAAAACTACGCATTCGGTGGGAGTTTTGCAATTATCTCAGCCTCATAAAACGATACAAAAATAAAGCTCTCGATCGTTGATCAATCCCTGAGGGATGCGCCATGCACTCGACTTCATTAAGTATCGTTGGAGGTGATTGAATGCATATCTGGCCTTTACAATGGCTCGCGGTGGCTCACCGATGTATCGAGCCAGTGCTGCTATCCTACCAGACAAGTCTGGTACCAATTTGCCGACCCTGGAGGGATGCAAGGCTAGGTGGGTCACGGGCGCGGGGATCGTTTCCACGTGTGTGTCGCAGTGGCGCCTCCAGCCACAGTGGCGTTTTGCTATTATCTCAGCTTCATAGTAGTTATATTTCACATCATACCCTGGTATAAATATAGTAGATAAAAAGTGACTTCATTCAACAAAACTATTTAATCTTTAAGTATTCGCGACAAGTACTAAGAAATTTCGTTGCAGCAATCACTGGGAACTTCACCGTAACACCGGTTTTACTTTGCCTGCGGCCATGGCCTACTCTACCATGGCAAACCTCATTGCCCATGTTCCTGGTATTGCAACTACTTGGTAGGGATGCTGACTTATTTGCATCGTGTCTTATAATGCACAGTAAGTTTTCAACTCTTAGATTTTAGGTTTTTGGTGAATGAACTCAAATTCCTAGGAAAAATTAGTCGGCCTTCTGTTACTCGTGGTTTGAGCAGCTTTACAGATGTAGACTGAAAACCGTCCAAACCGTTTGCCGTCTCATCGTGGCTAGGAGGTATTTCTGGATATCGGCCTGCGATATACAGCGGAATGATTCATCCTCCAGGCGGCGTCTCCCAAGCTTAGGAGTCCGGCGTTTCCGCCAGGAATTCCAACTAAGAGTAAACCAATACCAGGATCCATCACCGTCCTGGTTACAAACTAGTCGCATGGTGGCAAATCTCCTCTTGATCCAGAAGGGCGGCGACTGCCTATGGTGGTCACTACCCTGGGGCAGGCTTTGGCCATGCTGACCTCGGAGCTCCAGGGAAACACAGTGGCTAAACCAGCAATACTCCTAAAAATGGAGATTATGCTGGAGCCCGCACAACCAGTGAGGACGGGCCGTCCAAGTGTCCAAGTAGACAGGATTGGAAACACTTTTGAAGAATCTCTTTAAACTTGTGAAGAACTTTGTTCCTCAGGTCTTCGATGTTCTAAAACGGTATGTTCGTAAGGCTAGCCTTTGTGGTGGCATAATCGCATTCATTTGGGATCAACTCAGCATTCTGATCTGATATGAAAGACTGGAATGCTAGCTAGTAGCTGTTAACCAACGACCACATATGATTTGTCACCTTTTAGCTTCTAACATCAGTTCGAGGGTGTACACATTTAGCGTAAAGGAGCACTTAGAAAGACTATATTGCTTTCAATGTCGTTACGAAGATCGTCACTTGTGAGAAACGTGCGATTAGCTTAGTTACGAGAAGACGGTCTTAAAACTATGTTTTCTGCATTTTTTTCTCATGTTTTAAAAGTGTTTTTTAAAGAAGTTCTTTAAAGGTAATATATATATATATATATATATATATCGGTCTGTCGAATTATTGTTTCTGCCGTTGTTATCAATTATTAATGGGGCGAAAAGAGTGCAGTGGTTAGCGATGCAATCGATCAGAAGGCGAAGGTTCTGGTTCGATCACTTGCCAAACGCTTTCCTCCAATCTACGTGGGGACGCCTTTTCCTCGGTTATCTCCAATATTTCAAAGAGAATCGAGTCGACTAGCATCTTATCACATTCGTGAAGATGACGAAATCCTCAAGCAACAACCGAAACAACACGAAATTTTCGAACACCATTATGAAGGACGAAGGCGAGAGAAAACGGATCGATTGCAAGAAGTGATGGAATCCTCGTTGTATGTGTGATAACGGGACATGTAAAATAAAAGCTGTTAGCAATTAATTTTAGTTTAGAGTATCTCTACGAGCAGGAGTAACATTGGTGGTGTTCCTGTTCAATGAGCCAAAAGGCGCTCATTCTACCTCGCACGGCTGCCATGGACCCCACCCTTTATGAGTGCGAGAAATTGGGACGAGACTTCTCTGAGATTAGCCTACTCCCTGGAATCTACAATACTTCACCATCATCTGTAAAAGGATCTGGACCCGCCCTCTCACGGCTATGCCAGGGCTTTAGGGGTAGTCTACATGACTGGCACACAACAGTATCCTGGTACGGGAACAAAATCCTTAGGGCTGCCGCCGAAGCGGGATGAAAATCCAAAGACCAACGATGATTGATGCGAAGAAAGGAAGCGAATGCGAGAAGTGCTAGGATCTGCATAATGTGTGATCTTGCATCGTGTGAAAAAAGTCTCGTGTGGTGTATTGTACAGACAGGTTTAATACTTCCATCTCTAGCCGCAGTGCTACTACTCCCTACGCAAAATAACGCAGATAAGTAGAAAAACCAATTTCGATTTAGTAGAGAATTTTTTGAGGAGGTTATGAAGAAATAAATTCTGCTGAACATATCAAACTGGAAACGGTAGATGAAGATGGTGAAGTGATTTGGAAAAAATCGTGAACTCAGTGAAAGGATCAAATTTCTCCATGATCAGCTTTCTTCTGCACAAGCGGGATATTCTTCCTGGTACTTGCCTAAACATCTTTAGCAGATAAATTATTTATGCTTCTGGCAAGCAACTTTAAGAGCTCTATTTAGGTCTAGCTGCAGTTGTTAAGACAAAATAGTACGAAAACTAGAAGAACAAGAAACACCGATAAGTAGTTCTAATCTCTGTTAGAATTAAAATGCGTTTTCAAGAGTCTTTTTTATCCTAAAATTTTAGCTTTTTTAAAAAACATTGGCATTGAAGTCATTTACATATTTAGTGCAGTACTAAATCCCAGAAATCACACGAAAGACTGTGGTGTTAACAATTAAAGAAACAGAAGAACAGGAGAAGAACAATGGGAGGACGAGTGGAATGAGTGATTTTTCCATAGCAGGCAGGATGTGTATTTTCAACAGTTCGACATTCGAAGCCGACATACTATCTCACCGCTAGAATGCCCTAAACACCAATCAAGGAAGGCAGAATATCCAAAGTGGTGAAATGCTGCGCAGCAAAGTAGATCGATACCAAATAAAGGATGGTGAAGTATGAGGAAAGCACAAGATGCTACCATTTCTTATTTTTCGTCCATACGATCATGTTTGATTCTGTGCAGCATGGGAGCATTAGAAAATGCCTAAGTCAAACAGGGTGTTTCCAGGTGAGATACTTAAAAATCTGTGTATAACCGATGCCACAGCGTCACTGCGAACGACGAATGTTTTTCACTTCCATTTTTGCTTTTCATTTCCCACAGCGGTTGAGGAAAAGGTAATTACGAAAAACACATATGTTTATCATGATTCATGAGCACCAAAATGTGGATGCCTTAGAAATTATTTTAACACCACAACAAATATCGAGAACGGAGAAGATCGAAAGGATCATGAAAAACGGAAAGGGTAAAATATGGAGGAAAATGATATAAGTATTCAAGGTGCATTCTAAACGTCATCCAATCAGCACTGGAGAACACGCATACAACACCTACTGCTTTATTAAACCATTTCTCGACAACAGGGCGAATGCATTTTTTTTGAAATTTATGAAGCATTTCCATAACGACAGAAGATCAAGTGTTCGGCTTTGGTGAACCTCTCCATGTGTGAGGCGTTTGATTTCACCAAACATCCTGGAGATCGTCTAATGGTTATTAAGACCATGCAGTAACTCGCTTTTCTTATCAATAAATAAAGTCAGTAAAGAAGTCAGCCATGCAGTAAATTTTGGCACCGACCCTGACAACTCGAACTGCGGGAACGAACCACGTCTGGCGTCAGTTCCCGTGCACTGCTCTAAGCGACGAGCTGCGGCAACCCTATTTTCATAGAATGTCACAATAGAGCTACTTATTCCAAATGTTTTATTATTTTATCTTGATATTCGTCCTTTCAAGATTTCGTTTTTAGCCTATTTTTAAGCACGGTTGTGAGCATTTTTCATCAGATTTTACTTACTGCCTACTACTTTTTTAATGACAGGGTATTGTGTGAAATATAGTCATAATGATGCTAAAATATTTATTTATATGGTCTTGCAAACTGATCTTCTTTAGCTGATGCGAGGTTGGTATAGGTCTTCGTTGTCGTTGTCGTTGTTGCTGGTGTTGTCGGTCGATAACTGACGTTTCGGCTGTTTCGCCTTCCTCTGAGCCTGGACGTATTTTATATAAGAACACTTTAACTACTCGGTGTAAAAAAGGCTAAATAATTAATGAAGATCAAACTTTTAAATAGACGCCATATTGAACATAAAGGCTACTCACCGTGATGCAACGAGTTGGACTGTTCCACGCGTTGTTCATTTGGGGTCGAGAGCAGGTCACACCCAGGGGTCAAAATATCATTTTGAAATAGAGCGCCAGGTCACGTGTGATAGCGAGACATTCGTCTTTTCCGGTTCATCTTTGAATTTTTGAAATTTATCCAAAATACCTCAAGAGCTTAAGAGATGTTCCAGCAAAACATTTCCGAATTGTTAGGGACATGTTATCATTAAGAGAAAAAAGTCGACTTAGTGCGACAAAAGACCCACTTTCTACGCCGCTGCCATCGAATTATTCCTAACTTTATGAAGCATAGGAAATTATACGAAGTATGCGGCTTAGCAGAAAGTTCTCAACAAATGCTGAGCATCGAAATAAAACTGCTACGCATTTCATTGCGGAGCACACAAAACGAAATTCTTCGTATTCTTCTTGAGCAAACACGAAGTGTTATTTTTATCCTTTATTCACGAACAAGCTGGCGTTTCGGCGGATTTCGCCTCGGTCAGAGCCTGGAAAGGTCAAGTTTGACAGATATCTATTCGGCCAAACACCTCCATAGCCAAACAGAGAAAAAAGAAGCGCGCAAAACAAATCCGAAAATGAACCGCAGGGAGGAATGCCTCATTATCACGCGTGATATAGGGTAATATATAAGCCTATTATTCTGACGAGAGGGGCACATTACGTTTCCATGTGAATTCTGTGCGGTTGGTCTCCACGCGACATACTCAGTGGAAGACTCATAGAAGACGGCGAATGTGCAAAGAAGCTACTCTGTGTTCAATCTGATTGAAATTTTGGTTTAGCATTTTCTCCGTTTGGTTATGGAGGTGTTTGGCCGAATAGATTGCTGTCAACTTGACCTTTCCAGGCTCTGAGGAAGGCGAAATTCGCCGAAACGTCAGCTTGTTCGTGAATAAAGAATAAAAATAACACCTCGTGTTTGCTCAACAAGGATATGAAGAATTACTTGATCAATGCCGAGGTTAATAGAAAGTCGGACGTGGGATTTATTACAAAACGAAATGTTTTCACTAGTAAACAAATGTGTGTACAAAGAAAACCATTGTGCTCAGCATTTGGAGAGGAATCTTTGGAAGAGAATAGTAGCTGGGCTTAAATCGATATGAGAAAATATTCGGTGTGACATTAAGAACAAGTTAAGAAGAAAGTTTGAAGATTTATCACGCCGCGCAAAAAGGTCAAATCAAAGGGCCACCGGTGGTTATGCTTTAAGAAACAACCCTGAAATAGACTGCGCACCAAGAACATCCAGAATTACTTGTGTTAGGTGGCATAAACGCTTCCGGAAAATGCGCGTTCATTGTTAGAATTGGGTCCGAGTTTCGCGCCTAGTCAACCCGATTTCTCATCCAATCCTGCGCAGGATCGCATGTGGTCTGCATGAACTTCAAGACCAGCTACGTTACAAGGGCAAAGCTAGGAAAGTTATGTAAAGTAGTACCAAGGAGGGTACTACCACCAATACCTTTTTCCCGAAACATTTCTTCAAGCAAGAGCTACCGAATAGCGATGTTGACCCTCCATTTCGTTTGCTTTTCGGACGAAATTCTCTGCATACTTAATCACAACCAAAGAACTAAATTAAGCTCCAACCTCACACACCAACAAAAATGTGGTTTACGCGAGGTTAGAGAGCTCTTGAATTCAAAATCTGCTAGACATTTTTATTAGTGATAAAGGTGATAATTTGTAATTATTCCTAGTCAGTTGGACACTAGAATAACACAGGAGCATCTCAATGGTGTTTCTCTCTATCGAACATCCTTTGAAAAGGAATGTAGAAGTAAACCCCGGAAATTGAATCAAGAATGGGTCAACTCGGCAAAGACAGCGGGTTTAGAGCATTCAGCCATTTCTCGACTTAAGAACGAACACCCAATTGGCCCCGTCCTTTACTTGCTTATTAAAACACATAAGCTTACTTCAATTGATGATATTAAGTCAACGAACCCATCATCATTTAAAGTTAGACCTATAATCAGTTGTGTAGGCTGACCAACGGATGGAATAACGTGGTTCCTAAACCTTATCCTGACCCAGTTGCTAAAATTCATTCTAACCCATTTACCCAACACCAAAATATTTCCAGACCACATACGGTGCGCGCAACCAAACAGCACGCGTGTAATGGAGTCATTCGACGTTACTTCACTTTATACCAACGTGTCGAATGACTCCGCAATGAAAGCCATTCTCGAGTTGCTTGTAGAGCACGAAAACAAAATAAAAATGTACGGCTTGTCGATTGCGTAACCAATGACTCTCTTAAAACAGTGTCTTAATTGTTCAATCTTTAGGTGATCTGGAAAATATTTTCAACAAATTAGAAGGTTGGCCATGGGGAAGCGTTTAGCACCAAGTCTTGCCGTCGCTTTCATGTCTAATTTGGAAGCTCAGTTTCGGGTAGTCCAACCTTTCTACTGTCGATACATAGACGACTGCTTCATCGTCTGCTCCACACAAGAACTGATGGAGGCGTGCTTTGAATGATTAAACCGACAGTCAGAGTATGTAAAATTTACACGAGAAGAACCAACCGAAAACTGTCTTCCATTCTCGAAGATCCAAATAAAGCTCTCAGAAACTGGCTATATAACAAAATGGTATCGTAAGCGAAGTAGTAAAAATATACTAATTCACCACCTCTCCTCTCATTCTTCACACGTGAAGAAAGCACTTATCAAAAACACGTACCATACTGCTAAAAATGTGTGCACAGCGAGAAGAGGAAAGGAAGGAATCGCTTAACCTGGCACGAAAAACAGCCATTTCCAATGGCTACGGAGTAGAAGCCACTCGGGTTAGACAAAAAACGTAGGGTTGCTCCCCCAAAAATAATGTTTCGGGACGTAAGTAAGATACCTTTTAAGCTAACTTTCATATCAAATGAAGTATGTTACGCCATTAAGAGATGCTTAGGAAAAAAGTGGTCTTGAAAATTATGTAACGATTATTGACATCCCACCCAATACCCTACGCCGTCAGTTAGTTCGCAACCGTCTCTATGATCGTTTGTGCAGCTCAGAAAAACTGTATGATCTGTCCTAACGGGAGAGGCAGGGGACTGCATGAGTTCAGGTATAAGATACTTGATCTCATGTAACGCATGCGATGAGGAATATATTGGGGAAACAGGTAGACCACTTTGCGTCCACATAAAAGAACGCCTAGATGGAAAAGTTAAAATTCGTCAAAACACTCTTCTAGGTACGCATAGGGCACAAAAGCACAATAGCGATGATTTTGAAGTGACTGTGCGGATCTTAGCGCAGGAATCGAAAACATCAACGCACAAAATTCTTGGGGCGTTTTGAATAAATTCCAAAAATCAAAGAGATGAACCGGGAAAGACGAATGTCTCGCTATCACACGTGACCTGGCGCCCCATTTCAAAATGATATTTTGACCCCTGGGTGTGCCCTGCTCGCGGCCCCGCGTGAACAACGCCTGGGGCCAGTCCGACTCGTAACATCACGGTGAGTAGCCCTTTTCTGTTCAATATGGCGTCTGTTTAAAACTTTGATCTTCGTTAATACTTTAGCTTTTTTTTCTACCGAATTATTAAAGTATTCTTGTATAAAATACGTCCAGGCTCTGAGGATGGCGAAATCGCCGAAACGTCAGCCATCGACCGACAACACCAACAACAACGACAACGACAACGAAGACCTATACGAACCTCGCATCAGCTAAAGAACATCAGTTTATAAGATCATATAAATAGATATATCAACTATCTATGCCGAGGTTTATAGAAAGTCGGTCTTTTGAGTTATTGAGAGATGCTGAAATATTTTCAAAACTCCGGACCGCTGGTTTCTATAATTGAGTCCGAACAGACTATTACCCTTTCCGGAGAATAACGCCCTCACCACCCACCATGTGAGTACTTCGTTTCGCCTTTCTTTCAGACGTGTTACTGACTTGTTTCGTTGACGGGTGATTGCTGGTAGCATCTATAGGTCAATTACACGGCCGAGAGAAAGGCGAAACGAAGGCCTCACATGATGCGATGGTGAACGCGTTATCCCCGGAAAGGATAATGGCGTGTTCGGACCCCACCAAGGAGCGGACACCAGACTGAGAATAAATAGTTGTTATATGCTGTGCTATGATAATAGAGTTGCAGTAGCGCATCGGTTAGAGGTGTAGTGTCCTGCAAGTGACGCTTCGTGTTGGTCGCTTCCTCACCTCGAGTTGGCTTTTTCTTTCTCACACCTTCATCGTGGGTAAAGTGGTACAATACTTTCAAGGAGAATAAAACATGGAGTTGGTTTATTAGTACGACAGCGCATGTCATTTAATAGGCTAAATATGCACTAAATAAGCTCTAGGTGCGTGATGAAATCAGATAAATGATGAACGATGGAACCCATCAAGGCCGAACAAGTTATCCTTTATCGCAATGAAAATGCCTTCGAAATTTAAACAAAAAAGCAGTTGCCCACCCGAAGCGAGATGGTCGTATCTGCAAACTTGAACCAACAGGATAACTTTTAAAAAAGGACCAAGTTTTCTTTCACCTTTAGTTTTCCCATTTCCCATCCTTTACTATTCCTCTATCCCCTTTCCCGGTCCACATCGTGTGGTTAAACGGTCGTTCGAAGGTTTTTACTTCTTAATTTCTAACAGTTTAATAATTTCGAGCAGATATATGCACTCTACAGTTCTCTTAGCCCACTTGTCGCTTGTTCTTCTCATTAATGTGACCGGCTCATCTATGTTTCGCTATCGATGTATATTATCCTGGATCTTGAAGATGTGACAGATTTCGAAGATCAGAGCTTCGCATTCCGGCTTGACATTGAAAATGCCGGCTGTATTTTAGAAAAAAATCCCTGGAACGCTCTGTGTGTTGTGCGGAGTATTCTTGACGTTGTTGAAGTGTCTGCCCACGTCTTTGCAGCGTAACAGAGTGCTGGGAGGACCGTTGAATCGAAAAGGTGAGCGAGGAATTTCGTGTCCTTCAATTGGTCATATGGTCGGTGGCTTTCTTTCAGAGGCCCAGAATGCTGCCCAAGTTGCCCGGTTTCTTCCACCTAGTTCCTTCTTCAAATACCCTGCCATAGGCACTGAACAAGAAATAACTACGTTCATCAGAATTATTTATTCTTCAGATATTCACCACGAAAACTACGAAACTTGGTTGCATCAATCACTAGAACCTGTGCTGTGACACCTGTTTTACTATTCTTGCTGCGAAGGACTACTCTATCTCAGCAAACATCCTTGCTGATGTTCCTGAGATTGCAACTACTCGGTAGGATGCTAACTCATTTGCATCACTTCTTATAATGTACAGTAAGTTTACAACGCTTAGATTTTGGGTTTTTTCGTCAACGTTTTCTAGTTCGGAGTGAAGAGTGAACTGAAATTTTTTAAGAAAAAAAATTAGTCAGCGTTCTATTACTAGTGATTTACTTGATACTTGACAATTGAACGGCCAGTCATCACTAGCGCGGGCCCCAGCATAATCACCATTTTTCGGAGATTTGCTGGTTCCTGGTGGTGGTTCCCTGGAATCCCGAGGACGGCCTGGCCAAAGTCTGCCCCAGGTCGTCACCACGACAGGCAGTCGCAGCCCTCGTGGATCAGTGGGATATTTGCCACTATGCGACTTTGATACCAAGACGGTGGTGAATCCTGGTATTGGTTTACTCTTAGCTAGGCTTCCTGATGGAAACCCCAGACTCCTTCTCAGCTTGGGAGACTTTGCCAGGGGGAACGAATCCCCCCGCTGTACTTCACAGTCCGACACCCAGGAACACCTCCCAGCCACGATGAGGAGGTAGGAGGTAAACCGTTAGGAGGAATGATTTACTGAGCATTACAACTATCGATTGAAACGACTTTCAAAGAAACTCTTTAAACTTGCGAAGAGCTTTGATCTTCAGATCTGCGGTGTTCTGAAACGGCAAGCTCGCAAGGCTAGCTTCTCTGGTGCCATAATCGCTATCATTTTGGATCAACTCAGAGTTCTGATTGGATGTGAGGCACTAGAATACTAGCTGCTAGCTAGCAGCTGTTAACCAGCGACCAGAAATGAGTTGTTACCTTTTAGCTTTTTACCTCACTTTTTCTTGGGTGTACATATTTTGCGCATAAGAGCACTTAGAAAAAACTACGTTGCATTCAATGTCGCTGCGAAAATCGTCACTTGTGAAACGTGGAAATGGCTTAGCTACGAGAAGACAGTCTTAAAGCTGCGTTTTCTGCAATTTGCTTATGTCCTAAGGCTATTTTTTGAAAAAAGCGCTTTAGGATCAATGTATATATCGGTTTCTCGAGTTGTTGTTCTTGCCCTTGTTATTAATTATAAATGGGGCAAGGAGTGCGCAGTGGTTAGCGATGGAGTCGATCAGAAAGCAAAGGCTCTAGTTCAATCACTTCCTCAACGCTCTTCTCCAATTCACGTGGGAACATCTTCGCCTGGCTGTCTCCAATATTGCAAGGAGAATCGACTCGGCCAGCATGGTGCGACACTCATAAAGAAGGTGGAAACCTCAAGCAACTGCCGAAGCAACACAAAATGTTCGAACACCATTGTGAAGGATGAAGGAGAGTGAATACAAATCGAATGTAAGAAGTGATGGGATCGTCACAGCATATGTGATGACAGAACATGTAAAATAAAAAATATTAACTATTAATATTAGTTTAGAGATATCTATTGAGCACGAGTAACAATGGTTGTGGTTCTGTTCAATGAGCCAAAGGGCGCTCGTTCCAACTCGCAGCGCTTGCCGAGGACCCCACCTTTTCGAGTGCAAGGAATTGGCACCAGATTTGCCTGAGATTAGCCTACTCCCTGGAATCCACAATGCTTGACCACTATCTGCAATACGGATCTGGTCCCGTCCTCCCACGGCTATCCCAGAGCTTTAGGGATAGTCTTCACGATTAGCACACGACTATATTCTGGAAGAGGAACGAAATAGAAATCTAAGGAACAACAATTATGGACGTAAATAAAGGAAGAGAATGCAGGAAGTGCTTGTATCCGCACGTGTGATGTCGCGCCGTGAAAAAATGTCTCCTGTGACGTATTAGAGAGGGTCCAGGATTAATGCTTTCATCTGTGGCCGCCATGTTATTATTCCTATTCAAAAATAAAACAAATAAGTAGAAAAAACCAATTTCGATTTAGCACAGCATTTTTTAATAGCGGTTACGACAAAATAAATTCCACTGAGGACAAGAAAGTGGGAAAGGTAGGTGAGGATGGTGAGGTGGTGTGGAAGAAATCGTGAACCCCAGTGAAAGGCTTAAATTTCGCCTTGTCCAACTTTCTTCTATACAAATGGGATATTATTTTTCGGCACTTGTCCACATTTCTTTAATAGATAAATTATTTCTACTTCTAGTAAGCAATTTTAAGAGTTTTAGACAAGTCTTGCTGCAGTTGTTAAGACAAAATAATGCAAAACTAGAAGAAGAAGAAGAAACACCGATGAATAGTGCATGTCTGAAATGGAATTAAAATACACTTTCAAAAATCTTTCTATCCAGAAAAAAGTTTAGTTGTTTTAAAAACACCCACTGAAATGATCTGCATTCTAAATAAAGTAGCGAATCGCAAAAGTCACACGAGAGAGTATGGTGTTAACAATTTACGAAGAAGAACAAAACGTTAAGAATAACGGGAAAACGAGTAAAATGAGCGATTTTTAACAGCAGGCAGAATGCGTCTTTTCAACAGTTCGACATATGAAGCCGACATACAATCTCACCGCTAGAAAGTCCCTAAACACCCATCGGGGAAGGGATAACATCCAAAGTGGTGAAATGGCGCACAGCAAAGTAGACCGGGACAAAATAAAGGATGGTGAAGTATGATGAAAGTAGAAGATGCTAGCATTTCTTATTTTCGTCCCACACGAAGCTGTTTGATTCTGTGAGGATGCGAGCATTATAAAATGCCTAAGTCAAACAGGGGTTTCCAAGTGAGTACTTAGAAATTTGTACATGGCCCGTGCTGTGCATAACGTCACCGCGAAGTTTCAAGTGTTTCTTCACATCTCATATTTGTCTATAACTTCTTCCACAGCCGTTGTGGAAAAGGCAATTAAGAAAAACATATGTGTTCATGATAATTCATGAGCACCAAAATGTGGATGTCTTAGAAAGCTCTTTTGACACCATGGCAAACATCGAGAGCGAAGAAAATCGAAAGATGGTGAAGAACGGAAAATAAAAGAGATGGAGAAAAATGATGTAAGGAGACATTATCCTTTCTAAACGTTATCCAGTCAGACGACAGTTATCCAGTAGAACAGCCATACGACAATCGCAGCTTTATAAAACCATTTCCCGGACGGGAGGGAGAATGCATTTCTTTTCTAAATTTATGAAGCATTTCCATAACGACAGAGCGTCAAGTGTTCAGCGCTTATCAACCTCTCCATGTTTCGCCCAATTGATTTCATCAAACACCCCGGAGATGGTTTAATGATTATTTGGCCTATACAATCAGTACTTTCACCTGTGCAGTAAATTTTAGCATCCAACTTCTAGACCATGGCAACTGGAGGTGCCGGGACGAAACCACGTCTGGCGTGAATTGCCGTGGAACCCTCTAACCGATTAGCTACGGCAACCCTATTTCCATTAAATATCACAAAAAGAACTATTTGTTCCCAATCTTTTATTATATTTATCCCTAATATTCCTCCTTTCACGAGTTCCTTTCTAGCCAATTGTGCAGCGAGGATGTGAGCATTTTTTTTCAATTATGAACAAGAAAATTTCCCTGCGGCCTCTTTTTAAGCAGGAATTTTTAAATCTGCCAATAAGGCTACCACCAACTTTTTATCACACTGTGAACTCTTTTTTCCACATTGATCTACTCATTCAACACATTTGTCACGCACGAGTTTATTATTTTTGTAAAGTTTAAGTGGAAGAATTTATATAAATGCACAGTTTATTCCAGATGGTTTGCAGCTCAGTTCGCGTTTTAGGTGACGGTCGCAAACGCTGAGAAGAAGTTCGCTCCAAATGGACTCGAAATGAACAAAACTTCGTCGACTAAAAGAATCTTTTGGAAAACGCGCTTTTGCTAGAAGACGAGTGGAATTTCTTATCCGTGGCCTTTGTTCTCCTGTCTTCGTACTATTTTGTAGTAACAAGCGTGACCGAACCTGACTAGAACTCCCAATATTTCTTCTTGGAAGTAAAAAATAATCTACTTATTGGAGCTATATGGACAGCTGCCAGCTAGAAAATTCCACTTATTTAGAAGAAAATTGAAAATGACGATAGTTGAGCACTTCACATGGTTCAGAACTTCTTTCAAAGCAGATCGCCATCCACATCTACTTTTTCAAGTTCGACCCATTCGGTGGAATTCACTTTTAATCCTTATTGAAAAGGTGGTACTATGTCTGGACGGTTTTTTTCCTTGTTTACTTCATTTTTGCTTGAGAGGAACAACACGATGGCAGGTGATGCAAGCGTTAAGCTGGACAGTCTCGATGGTGCACCATCAGTCACAGGACATGACATCATATATTGCTTGGATGGTAGCAGTTTTTGCATTCATTTAGTTTCTTCGCAAACATCGTCCACAGAGAACATCCCGAGATAGCACGTGATCACGCCCCGTGCCTTCGTATTGGTCGTTGATGTGGGGTGGTGCAGTCGTCAACCATGTGCGACTCTGAGCGGCTGTTCTTCCTCGGTGGGAGAAAGGTGGAAGAAGCGGTGAGTTTTTTGAGAAGCTGTTTATCATGTAATTGCCATAGAGTTTTTCGTCTTCTTGTATGTGTTATGGAAGCCTTTGGCCTAGTAAACTGTATATGAGTACACCCTTCCAGGCCTTGAAGAAGGCGATACTGCCGACAGGTCAGCTACTGTTGTATTGTATTGTTTTTCTATGGAACTAATTGTATGCCGTATAACAACCTCGCGACTGCTGAATAAGAAAGCGATGCATTCATAGTCCAGTGCCGAGGTTAATAGAAAGTCGATCCTGGAAGCTGTTCAACCAGTTTCGTTTCCTTTCTTAAATAATGTTAAGTGCTCGACAACTCGTTTCTGCCTCGAATCTTGCGACAGCTGTGCTAGAGCGTTCCTGAGTGAATTTGAACGAATAACCTGGGTACGGGCAAGTCTAATACCAATGTCCTCACCCGAAAAGAAAAAAGGCCTTGTGATCCCAGGGCGAAATCGAGCCAGCACCGTGCTCGTGATGACCAGCACCACTAATTTTGCGCCATTCACCTCCTGACCTTAATCATCAATGGGACAATGGCGATAATTCTCCGACATCCAATATAACAAACTCTTCGTATTCTTGTTGAGCAAACACGAGGTATTAGTGAGTTTGTCCGATTGTATTCTATGAGTCAAAATGAGAGGCGGTTAGCAGTCGCGTCCAACAAAGAAGCTGAAGCCGCCTAATGTCCCCACTTTTACCCATGTTTCAGCGTGCTTGTGGTTGAATTTCACATCTCCCCTGCCATGAATAAAGAACAAACGATAAGGAAAACTTAGAATATTCCATAGTATTCAGCGCAATTAGCCGCAGACCTCACCAGAACATAGGAAAATTTGCCACCTTGAGCCAGAGTATTTCTAATTCTTTAATACAGGGTGTCTGTTACGAATCGTAGGAACGTGTACCATTTTACAATAAATAGGCGGTATAATAATTTATAATATATACACATATATTATTGTATTGTGCCGTCTATTTCACTTGGTACTTACTTGTATTATATTATAGGTACTGTTTATACATATAGTGTGCAAACTACTAAAAGAAGGGTCTCTAAGATAATATAAGTTAAGTGATGTCGAATTCAATTGACAGTCGGTCTTTCGAATTATTAAGAGGATAAAGCTTGTGCATTTTTAAATAGTGTGTATGTCGCAGTGGTTAGATATTCCCTACAGTAGACACATGGTCTTTGGCTCGATTATTCAGCGCTCTTTGCCAACGGAGCCTTCCACCCTTTCATTTACGTCGAATTGGTGCCAGCCTTGTCTGTGAGGATTCAACCACTGACATGATACATCAGCAGGTCACTGGAAGTGATTGTGTAGGCCAGATATGCACCCAGTTATAATTACAATGCAACGAATGGAGCTGAATGCATGGCGCCCATAGGAGGTTGATTAACGCCGAGATGTTTATCTTTTATAATACGAGTAAGTAAGAGCACATCTCCACATGGTTATGAATAATACAACAATTCTCTTTGAAGGGCATTTTAAGCGCTGCACAACTGATACCCACTCCAGTGAATGTTTGCCCAAAAACGAACAAAATTTTTCAGAAGTTTGAAATTTCGGCGTGTTTTGTAGTGTCGTTGCCCTTCAGTTGTGCTGGTCTGTCTAATGATACTGACGTCAACAATTTTATCCCTTTTCGAGATGTTTGTGCAGTCAGGAGTAAATGTGATTAACTATAACTTCAACTATATCTGTCCATCTAGTAAGTGGTCACCTTTAGGGGGTGATAATATCATCTTCAGCTCGAATAACACTTCACATCTGTGTATCGCTGACTTTCTTTCATGAACACGTGTTTATCTCACTTGAGAGCCTCTTCTGATGGCGAATACAGAAGGATATTCATTAGGAATATCAGTGTCGTCATGTGCCAAACGCCTTAGTAAATAAATCAGGATGATGACTCCTTGCGAAAAAATAATTTCTGGCATTGCATGCCAACATTTCCACTATAACGGGGACAATTTAACATCTACAGACTTCCTTCACGCGAGAAAAACTAGAGCCGGCTACTCACTAGGCCACATGGCACGTTCTTGCGCAATAAATATTAAACGAAAGCGCTAATCGTAGAGAAGGTGATTGCATGAGCTGTGGTACGATGGACATAATTCATTGCAGTGTTTTTGTGTGGGCAATAACGACCTCTTATCTGCTCATCAGCTACTTATCCTAGGAGAAGAGTCAATTCATGGTCGTGTTCTGCAAATATACGTTGAGTAGGATTGATTTATGTCTTCGGTGTACACCATCCATACCTTGGTTTCTGTGGATACTCGCTTAGATGTGCACTGACGTCGCTAGATTACCTCTGGAAATGAGCAATCCCCTAGACGCATCTCTTACCCAAGTGCTCGTAGGAATAGTAGTAAAAATAGGAGTCCTCATTGGGCAATGAGACACTTTTTCCATATCTCAAACAAGTTAGGCCTATAAGGCAGCCATATTTGTAGAAGAGAAGCTTTCCCGGTGCCCGTTTAGGTCACTAAGTGAGGAAAACATTACGGACGGTATGAATCATATATTAGTCCTAGTAAAGCCAAAAATATTTTTGTAAACTTCTAGTTTTCTGGCTTTTAAGAGTCGTCATTTCTTCATTAGTTTTTGGACGTTTGAGGCTCGTTTTCAATACCCTTTAATAACTCTGCGAGCTGCTTTGCGTCTGTCTAGGAAACACGATTGGGTTCCGAAGTTGCAATTACATGGACATGTTCTTTGTTCCCTTCACTGCATCTTTGGTCCTGTTGAAAGCTTTCCAAGCCACTTGCTTCGTCCTGCTCAATTCTGGTGGTATGTCGTTTATAATGCTAATTTTTTTTTACTTTGGTAGACGTAACTGGAGCATTCAGAGATATCCATTCCATTATGGGTATGGCGTACGTAAGCAAACTTTTCCTCATGAATATCGTTTTTATGAAATTTAGTCAAAGGCCACTCTTTCCACGGAAGTTACCAAAGTGGGCTAGCATTCACTTTGGTTGGCTAATGTTAGGTGTTATAAGAACAATATCATAAGCAAAGTGAAGATGGTGGAATTGCCGACCATGTATTTTCACTCCCATGCTGGCCCATTCCAATGTTCGCAAGGCGTTCTCGAGGATGGCGGAGGCTAATTTTTGGCGGGGTGTTATCGCCATGTCTAACCCTCTTTTGACTTCGATGTTAATATCATTTGTAGAGTGGTGATATTAGGGGGCTGATAGCACAGTAGTAGTGATGTCCGTCATGGGAAGCATGGTGCTAGTTCGATTCCGCTCCTGGTCAACCAATCCTCTCATGCCCAGTGGTAGGGAAGTTGGTACCGGACTTGTCTGTGAAAACAGTCGCTCTCTGCAATCCAAACTGGGAGCGCTCTAGCTCGGATATCTCAGGAGCCCAGGGAGAATTGCTCCACTAGCATTCTAAGACTTTCAAGATAAAGTGAAAATCCTCAAGCAGCAACAAAGCCACAGGTGAAGTTGGAAGATCTTCGCAGATGATGGATGCGAAGAAACGAATTGAATGGTAGAAGTGATGGGATCCGCACAGTAGACGTGAAGATGGTTCAAATGAAATAAAATAAAAAATAGTGGTGTTTCAACTCTAATGATGCTGAGACATTTGGAGAAGTCCGGACCCCAGGTGGTTGCAGTGCTGAACGAACGCGCTACTGTCCTTTCCGGGAGTAACGCGTGCACCACCATACCATACGGGTCCATCGTTTCGCCTATCTCTCAGCTAGTTCTATCGATCAGTGCCATCAGTAATTACCCGTCAGCGGGATTGACCTGCCATTAAAAAGAGTAGGCAGCAAATAATAAGTTAAAATTGTGAATATTTCAAATATTTCACCGTTTTGTTATTCGCAGGTCCTCCAGTCATCATTGGAGACTAGCCGTACTGGTTACAGTTACAGCATCCAGAAAGAGAATGGAGATAATCATTAACAAATACCACTCAGTTCCCTTGGTTGGCCACGTACACCTTCCGTCATATGAAATAAAAGGAGGATGGATATGTTGTACCACCGGTTCTCCTTCCAAAAATTCAACATGCCATTTCGTCGGTGAAAAAATCTAACAGCACCAGGTCCGGACAGGTTTTTTTTAGTGACTTTAACTTCCCTCGACTTTGGCTTTTTTGTCTTTTTTTAACTGTTTCATTTTTTTGTTGTCGATTTCAGAAACAGTAACGCCAATTTACAGATTCCGGTTCTCACTGCGGTTACAATCGGATCATCTATAATGATCTTGGTTTTAAATAACTTAGGTTGTCTTTTCGCACAATTATACAGGCTGTTTGAGGCCGCTACCTCACCAGGCCTGAGACATCCATTTATTCCAGTTTCCGGTCATTGTTGTTACTCAACTGATAGGTATACCAATTCGAGGAGAAGGAGTTTAATTATGAAGAAAAAATGATTTAATACCATGATATCAGCGACAAATACAGCACCGTAGCAAAATGGGTGGAGCAGAAATGATTGAAAAGACGTGGTTGCCCTATCGCTTTCAACGGCGTACCACAGAAATTCAGTGACCACCTCGCCTAAGAGGCTGCAGCCACATGCACTGGTCTAGCCATTCTCGTGAAACAGCAAGTTGAGTTTGGTCGACCAAGATAAAGTATTCGTCATGTTTTAGAAACTGACTTTCTTCTAACCTTCGTATGACTAACCAGCACCTGTTCTTTCACTGAACCCACTTACGACGAGGTAAATAAACGTTTCTACGTCTTCGTCTTCTACAAAGTTGGTAACCTAAGTCGATTTCTACATTTGTTCCCACTCTCGATATGGTGTCTTCGTCCTTGTATCGAGTCGCATCTTCATTAGTGGAGCACCGCTTGAATAAGAACCTCACTGTGGCAATTCTATTATCGTCTTGTGGATCCGAGAGCAGAAACTTTTCATGAATAAAATGTTCGAGTCATTCTCTTTTAAACAGCAATTCATTAGACTGATGGACAAGTACTATCTAGCTGAGGACACAAAGTTCGGGACAGCGTCTGTTCTGCGCTCTGAGAAGAAGAGAAATCCTTTTCATTGACGAGCATTTGGGAAGACAAACTATCGCAGCTTTGTTACTGATGAGGTCCTAACGAGCGTAGTGGTTTCTCTTATAAATCTCCACAACTCCACTCAGTACTACGAATATCTAGTTGAAGTTAAAGTGGTTCTCCTTCCTTTGCCCCTTTAGGAGTGCAATCTTTAAGTGAAATTTTTTTTGTCTAACATGTTCGCAGCAGCACCTTCATGCTATGCTGTCTCTGTCGTCAAGACGCTATGGTGCTATAAAAAAAATTGCAGAGCACTTTAACGAAGAGTGCAAAAACTGGTACTGGGATGCTTCTCAATCTAGAAAAAACAAAAGTATTAATCTACGCGTTTTATGATTCACAGAGGCGACCACTTGAGTGCTACGGAGTTTTTGAGATGTTTGCAAACTTGCTAACAAGGGCGTTTTTCTGCATCGGCCGATATTCGTTGACCTTGTACATTGTAGCATTGAAAGAGCAAAGAGATTGCTGTTGCGGAAGAGCTCCTGTTACAATACGGAACTGTTATTCACCTTCATTCAGCGTTCTTAGAAAACTCATAGCAAGGCCGATAATTCAACAACGCTGCCGTTACTTTCGATTTGTCATCCGAGCTGTGGAGACATACTGTTTCAAATTTAGAGTCGGAAGATTCTCGATAACATATTAGATTAGATGAAGCTTAATATCGTTCTAGTGCTAGTATGAAGCAGTGCGCATGGAAAAGTAAATGCTTTGCAGAAAAATTTTCTATTTCTTCCTGGTAGAGCGGTAAGCAGAAGGTTTTTTGAAAATCGTACATTCGAATTACCGTTAACTGAACGGCGATTCTACAAGCTCATGAACGACTAATATCAATTGCTGGAAATGTTGGGACGCAGATGAACTGTCAGTGAAGTCGACGAAATTCTAATCACTGTTATCATATCTGCTCCCAGGTTTCGACATAAATAATCTCAACCAGATGGCTCTTTTGGAGTCAATTGTTAAATAGACTCAGGTCGCATTGATCAATCCCTGAGAGAGGCACCATGCATGCCACTTCATTATGCATCGTTGGAGATGATTGAATGCATTCCATGCCTTTTCAAGGCTCGGTTTCAGTATGCGTTTTAAATTGTTGAACTTACACGAAGTTTTTGCACAACTTTTATTCGGCTAACGTTTCGACGGCTTCGTTTTCATCAGAGCAGATGATCCGAGTCGATGGTCCACATTTGGTCGTCTACTCCACGTGGAGAAAAAACCAAACCCCCTGGAAAGGGCAACAACATGTTCGAACTGCAGACAGCTGCGGTCCGAAGTTTTGCAAATATCTTAGTATCATTTTTGTTGTATTTCACATAATAGCCTCTTTGAAAAACTGCAGCAGGCAGTAAATAAAAAGTTAACATTGTGACTTCGATTACAGCCTCAGCTTGACTGGGTGCAATGCCAATTTGTTCTCCCCAGATCATTCCCGTTAATGGTTGACTGTTGGTGGCACTGGTAGATAGAAAACTAGCGGAGAGAAAGGCGAAACGAAGGACTTGCGAGGTGTGGTGGTGAACGCGTTAGTTACTTCCTTGACTCAACGATCGATTTACTATGCAAATGAGATAGGGGTTGTCACCATTATAGGCGGACGTGTTTACGACTGCAGCAGTCACTTAGCTGTATCCACACGTACACAGACGAAACCAATGGACTCCGTGCTGGAGCCACACAGCTAGTGAGATCGTACTGTGTCAACTATTCAACTAACTACATTGTCCCATTTAAGGATTAATGATAAGGGGACTTTGATCAACCACTGAGGGATCCGCCATGAGTTCGACTTCATTCGTGAGTCATGCGTCATAGAGATGACTGAAAACATACCTGACCCAAACAGTGACATGGAGTAGCCTACCGGTTTATCATCTCAGTGTATTTATTCTCCCTAGACAAGTGTGGTACCAATTTGAAGACCCCGAAGTCATGAAAGTCTTAATGAGCACTGGACGCGTGGTCGAACCAATGACCGACCCTTTATGTATTGTAGGACACCTCTTGCCATTGCACTACACATCCCCTTCACCATCCATTATTCGTTTATTTTTTTGCATTATTACCTTCTACTATTTCTTTGCTTATTTTATATTTTGCATATCATTTGTTCTTTTTATACGAGAATTGTGAAGTCTCAGCCCTTCTTCTCCATTTTGGGAAAATCTTGCAGTTACTATCGAAACTGTTCTTCATTTTTCAATATTTTCTTTAGATAAAGAAATTATTTATGCTAGAAAGGGCGGAATGATTAGCTTATTTATTAGTAACTACTGGTTTTTTTTTACAGTGGGACCACCCACTACATGCGCACTTCATCGATCCGTTGAAAGACATCCCTCCGCTGAAATCAGCTACAATGGCTGCAAAGGGAGTTCCGTTGGCGGTTGATTGCCGATTGTAGTGGTAAATAGATAACGAGCTGAGAAAAAGGCAAAACGAAAGACTTGCATGGTGTGGTGGTGAACGCGTTAGTCCCCAGAAAGGGAAATAGCGTGTTTGATCCTCACCGCAGACACCTGCGGTCCAGAGTTTTGCAAAGATCTCAGCATCATTGTGGTTGTATTCCACCTAATACCCTCCGATGAAGAATTGTAGTAGGCAGTAAGTACAAAGCCAACATTATTGTTTATTTTCAAAGAACCAGCATTACCGTTAAGACTGAGAGTTCGGCATCGTGCAGTGCGCAACGAACCCGAGATTGAGAGTCGTTGTTAGACTGTTGATTATCATTTTAGTTCTGTGCTTATTTTGTCAGAGATGAAGGCTAGGTTGGACGGAGAATCTTATTTTTATTAGATATGCCGTTCAGTGGCTTGGATTTCCTCTAAACTTATCCTAAGGGCTAGTGTTTCGTAGCCATTGGAAATGGCTATTTGCCACGCCGTCTTGGGTCAATTCTCTTGCTGCTCTGTTCCTTAGCACATATTGACGGCAGCACAAAACATGGTTTTCATAAGGGATTTCTTGATGTCTAAAAAATGAAAGCAGAGACAGCGAATCACAATCATTTTATTAATCGGCTCACGGTATCACTCTATTACGTAGCTTTTCCAGACAAATTAGTTGGAGAATTAAATAAAAGAAAGAGAGCAGCAAGGGCCACATTTGGATTTCCCGAAAAAGTCACCGACCAGATAACGAACTTAAGAATCCATGCTCGTCTTTTCGATTCAAAACTACCAGCACTCTTTTAACCTTTTTACTTACTGCCTACTCTTTTTGATGGCAGGGTATATTGCGAAATATAACTACAACGAAGCCGAGATATTTGCAAAGCTCTGGACCGCAGGTGCCTATGGTGGGGAACGCACGCGCAATTGTCCTTTCCGGGGAGTAACGCGTTCACCACCACACCATACGGGTCCTTCGTTTCGCCTGTCTCTCAGCTAGTTCTCTTTACTCCCCGGAAAGGACAATAGCGCGTTCGTTCCCCCACCATAGACACCTGCGGTCCAGAGTTTTGCAAATATGTCAGCAACGTTGTGGTTGTATTTCGCTTAATACGCTGCCATGAAAATTGCAGTAGGTAGAAAATAAAAGATAAAACATTGTGATTTCAACTACAGCCTCAGCTTAAATGGGTTTAATGCCGGGTGATTGCTGATGGCAAAAAGATCGATAGAACTAGCTGAGAGACACGCGAAACGAAGGACCCGCATGGTGTGGTGGTGAACGCGTTACTCCCCGGATAGGGACAATAGCGCGTTCGTTCCCCACCATAGGCACCTACGGTCCAGAGTTTTGCAAACATCTCAGCTTCGTTAAAGTTACCAGCACTCCGTTTTGCAACAGAGATTGGGCAAATAATATCTGCGTGCCAGCCGCAGAGTGCTTAAAAATGTCCTATGAAATATAACTTGTACTCACAACGCTTTGCTATCCCGAATCTTCGGAACCTATTCCGTCTTCAGGATCCATGGAAATACACATCAATAGCGAAACACACAGGTCGGCTACATAAGAAGAATAGATGACCAGATCGACAAAAAAAAGTAGGAGAGACATTTAAAAAAGTGCAAGCATCTCTTAGAAGACTATCTAAAAAGTGGCTAACGTCAACCATTTGTACTGGCAAATGACATCGATTTCATTATAACGGAATGGGAGTTGCTGACATCGCGATGTTCGAAGCAGACCACCACGAAGGACGATGATTGTGCGAAAGAAAAACAAATAGAAATCAAGCTGTGGCCCGCACAAGAGAGAAGAAGGACCGTCCAATCAATTAATTAAATATGTTAAAACGCCGAAACGGATTCAAATCTTGACAGCTACAGATATATTTTAGATTTAGAGCATATTTTACGTCCATGTTTTGGTAGTTTTTGACAACTTGGACACCAGAAATATAGACTCATTGGCACCATTGCAAGAAGTATAAAAGAATCTGTAGTTGCCTGCTCACTCGATGAAGTACCACAAACATCAGTAGATATATCGCTGCCGCCGGACTAAACCACGACTAGTGAGATAATCGCTAAAGCTCATGAACCTTTCTGCCAGAACTTTCAGAATTTTTACATTGATTAAACTATAAGAAAACGTATTTTTCAAGCACGTCGATTTTGTGGTTTCATAGTTTTTCCCCATGTATAATGGAAAAATAATCACAAGCAACACAACACAAACTACGATATTGAGACATTTTAGTACAATCAAGATCTTCCTTTGACGATAACCAAATAGCATTTCAAAAAAAAACTTTCCTTTGCGCGGCTCTACTATGAGTTTTAATAAGCGACTGTATTCAGCATTACCATGGAGGGTCCCTCATATGAAGGATCTCGCGCCGGTTAGTCGCGAGGCTGCGTGACGCGTCCCCAGGTGGCGGATAGGGGGGGTTAGTCGCAGACCAAAAGCGACCTTTGCTTCCGTGAGACGCAGGTGGATCCAGGGGATGGACTCCCTGTTTCTGCTGCGCCAATTTGGCACATACTTTCTGTACTTGAGAGGCGTATTCATGCATGCTTGCGTAGGGTGCTTTTTCGCTTATGCGGATTATATTCTACGAGTCAATTCGGCCAAAAGCGTGCAATCAAGTGACGGGGAAGTTTATGGGAGGCGGTTAGGAGTTGCCTTCAACATATAAGCTCCATGTACACTCTGGAATAGATTGGCAAGCTACCCGTGAGTATACCCAGCCTCCACGTTCAGAGCTCAGCAAGCTATACGTGAGTATCAAATTGCTAAACACAGTGAAAGAAACGAGCTTCATTCCCCTGATCCCCGAAAGTGCCCCAATTTGGCAGCGCTGGGAGGACGAATACGGAGAGGCTGCTAACATCTCAGGTCCAATAGAAGCTGCCTGCATCACGAAGAACTAAGGTTACGATCTGTATCTACAATGCACGCACTTTTGCATCCGAGTCCTCCATAGAAGACTTGCTCATGCAAGCAAGAAGGATAAAGTACGACGTCATCGGCCTGGCCGAGACGAGAAGACGCCAGCCTTTCAACGCCGTCTATGACACCGCAGAGCAACTGTTCCTCGGAATATGCGACGGTAGAGAAGCAGGCGGCGTCAGCGTTCTCGTTAACAGGAGTTTGTCAATAAACATTGATTCATTCCGACAACTAACTTGATACCTGATGCTTGAACGGCCCGTCATCACTAGTTGTACGGGCCCAAGCATAATCACCACTCTTTGGAGATTTGCTGGTTAAGTCATTGTGGTTACTTGGAACCCCGAGGACAGCCTGGTCCAAGTCTGACCCAGCTCTTCCCCACCACAGGTAGTCGCCGGCCTTTGTGGATCAGAGGGAGATTTGTCACCATGCGACTAGTTTCATACTGGAACGGTGGTGGATCCTGGTACTGGTCCACTCTTAGCTAATCTTTCTGATGGAAACGCCGCACTCCTCCTCAGCTTGCAAGACCCTGCCAGGAAATGAATCCGTTGCTATACATCGCAATCGACACCCTAGGAACACCCACAGGCACGATGAGCCGGTGAAACAGTTGCGAGAATTCCAACAACTAACAACCCGAATCGGACGTTTGCGACTAAAAAGATGTGGATCAGTACCAACTTTGACAATCTTCGTCGTTTACGCGCCGACACTCAAACTATGACGAAGAGGAAGTCGAAGCGTTCTATATGGACGTAGAGAAGTTCTACAGAGAAGACCATACATTCTTCAAGGTCATCATTAGGGATATCAACGCTAAGATTCGACCAAGAAGACCGCAGAAAGACCGTATGAAGAACGTCAGATTGGGACCCACGGATTAGAATGGAAGCGAGCAGGGTGAACGGCTATCTGAGTTTATCGTGACGACCAAGACCATCCATGGTAACTCGCAATTTCAGAAAGCCCCCATTCCCAACGCAGGACTTGGGACTACCCCTAGTGAAGAGTACCCTAACGAAATAGACCACATCATAGTGAACAGGTTTTGCCTAATAGATGTCGCTGTTGTCCCAAAATTCTACATGGGATCGGACCACCGCCTCCTTCACGGAAGATTCTATTTTTCGTGGAAAGGAGAAAAGCGGCTAAATTCAGAATACGAAGTCCCAAGACCACGATAAACTGGGACCTGTTCAATTCATTAGCCTACTGTAGAGAAGATGCCGTTATCGATAACATCGAGGAAGGAATACGATCGGCTCATTCATCATCTTCGCGTTAGTGCCATGAAAGCTGAGAGTATGAAAGTCACCAAGAGAAATACAACTAAGACGATGCTGAGATATTTGCAAAACTCCAGACCGCAGGTGTCTGCGGTAGGGGAACGAACGCGCTACTGTAATTTCCGGGAGTAACGCGCTCACCACCACATCATGCGGATCCTTCGTTTCGCCTGTCTATCAACTAGTTCCATCGATAGACGCCATCAGTAATCACCCGTCAACGGGAATGATTTAGGAAGCCCAAATTTGCAACCTTTTCTTGGGCCCGCAATACAGTCCGCACAAAAGTGGCAGTCATTTAGTTGTCCACAGAAAGTCGTTTAGTAGGCTTCTAGCAGTGAAACGGAATTACTTGTTTATGATGAAATCTCCATTGATGCAACCTTGGATATAATATTTTTAGAGCTTCGTCCACTTCTACAAGGAGAAATAATGACAAGCAGAATGAAACCTTTTTATGGTTTGCTAAATCGACTCAGTTTGTACAATCATAGTCACCGGTCCTTGTTTCTCATCGGAATGAGAGTTACTTCCTGTTCACAAGATAACAGAAAAATACCCATGGTTTCTGTGTCTTTTCCAGCTGTAGTTGTTACTTGATTTTAATGAGAATCCGAATTCGTATTTAATTCCGGTATGATTTCATTCTATCAAAATGAAGAAGTTTTTCAGGTCTCCAAGAGCAATTTTTGTGCTTCCTAGTAATCCACATGAAATGACATCTTGGCACAATTAGCCCTCACAATCCTAGATAAATCAGTTTCGTAAAGCGGTAAAACTCCAGATACACCTCTGAGGTTCTGCGCTTATAAAGTTTACTGGACATTCCGGCATGACAATAACGGTTTCGCAGTGAATTTCTGAAAATGCGAAATCTAGTTGGAAAAACAAGAGAGGTACTTTTCAAAAATGAGTCTATCGGAATGCGACCATCTAAATTCTTCAATGAATGAAGCACTGGCAAACGTAGTGTTTCCTCTTACATACCTTCAAATCTTCATATAACACCACGAAAGTCGACTACAAGTAAATGTGGATCTCCCTCTTAATTATTGCATAATCGTAAGATATAATTTCCTCGGATTAACATGTCAGCAAACAAAAATCGGAAAACTTCTATGAAGAGGGCAAAGAATCGGTGCACAGTTGTTTCTTGTTTCGACAGATATGAAAGCTATAATCTGCGTGTGGACAACATCCGGAGTGGTGAAATGGTGCACGCCAAAGGACACCGACAAAAGGACGACAACTGTCGATCAGTAAGCCGTAGCACTTTTCGTCTCAACTAGTTTTGAACACTAGACTGAACACAACACAACACTGAAAACGTCGAACGACTCCATCACGTGCGCGCTGCAGGGCTGCGCAGTACGTAGCCGATCCAGAAACATCTGGGTATTCCTAAGATGGGCTGGAATGTGTTTCAATAGCTGGTTAAATATTAGGGTTAAAAACCATGTTATCTTATCCGTTGGCCCGTCTACACAGCTAATGATTGGTCTAACCTTAAACAATGATGGATCGGTAGACGCAAGATCATCGCTGGATACTAGCTTATGAGTTTTTATAAGCAAGTACAAGACGGGACATGTTGGTAAGACAACTTTTAGTTGAGAGATACCTGATGGTTTTAACCCAACCGCTCTTGCCATTTTAACTCATTCGTGGTCCAATTTTTGGTATTTACTTTTAAACTCCTTCTCAGATGATGGACGATAAAGCGAAGCATCTTCAAGATGCTTTTTCGTTATTTCAACATCTAGCTGATGGGGAATTACGACAAACTCTCCACCCTTATCACTAACGGATAGTCTTATGTTTTTTGTCACATTATCGTTGTGCAGAACATGAGGATACTGCTGTAACCACGTTAATCTTACCAAGTAGTTATCGCTGGATATTTTCCCTAGTTTCAAGGTCATTTTATGTATGTAGCTTCGGATCTGTCCAGTCAGTTATATCACGATTCATGACGAGTTTCTAAAGGCGTATGTGAACAAATCACGTTTTCAAGTGATGCTGGCTGCTGGTTGTTCTGTAGTGGTTGCCCTCACGTTCGTACACCTATTAGCAGTCTGTCCTTTTCCGTTCAGGAAAAAACCGAACCTTCCATCTTTTTTCAATTTATGGCCTGGTTTGGTGATCACTATAGGAACTATCATTCGTACTGATTCCAATTATTAGCGACTATTGGATTGCAAAGCGTTTAACACCTTTCAACAACGAAATCTTTGCTGTTATTTATAGGATGTTGTCACAGGTGTTGAAAATCGAAAAGTCGATGTCCTAGTTGTTGCTGGACTTATCCCGAAGTTTATTTTTTGGTTTTTTCCTTTCTAAATGGAAAATAAAAGCTGCCGAGCAACTGTTTAAAAAAATGTGTGGTTCTACTGAACGTTATTCGAGCCATCACCACCAAACCCTCCATTTATCTCTGTCATCCCGTAAGACTTGCTCATTCGCGTTCGGCTTTTGATAGAAATAGAGGTGCTTAGGGGACGCATTTTGTCCCTTGAACTTTGCCTCCTTTTCTGCCTTTCGTGGCAAATGGAGTATTTCACAAAGGGATGGCCCCATGCTGTGTGAAATTTTAGGATAATCCCGATACCATTTAGGAAAAATCCTCGATTCACGAAGATGTAGTCTACAAAATTATGGTAATCTGTATATAAATATTCTTACCAACTGGCTTTTTTTTAACCCAGGCGAGGTTGACATGGATGTTCTTATTGTGGTTGCTGTCTTTGTTCAACAATGGCTGGCGCTTCGAAGAATTCGCCTTTCTCAGAGCCTAGACGTATTAGACGTATCATATATAACAATAATTCAACAATTCGGTGGATTACATAGTTTTGGTGACGATATAATATATAAAAAATACGCCAATTTTGGAAAACCACCAACCTTGTCGTTGGACCACCCGTGTGTTATTCACCGAATACCAAACAACTAAAAATGTTTGCATAGAAGAAGATGAAGAAGGTAATCGCTAAATTTGGCACAGAAAGTGAGCCGTTTCCAAAGACTACGAAGAAAAAAACCACTTGTGTCAAACGAAAAGGTATGGTTATTCCTCGAAATAATGTTTCAAACACGTTTTTCTTTCAAGCTATCCTCCGTTTTCAGACGACTTAACTAACACCATAAAGAAGTGCCTTACAAGAAGTGGTCCTGGAAGTCATGTGGCTTTTTAATGACCTTCCACTCAATGTTTGCGCCGTCAATTAGTTCGCAACCGCCTCTTTGACCGTTTGTGCAGCTCAGAAAAGTATGTGGTCTGTCCTAACGGAAGTGACGGGTATGGCATGATTTCAGGTACAATATCCTTGATATCATATAAGGTATGCAGTGAGGAATACATAGCGGAAACGGGTCGACAACTTTGTGAGCGCATAAGAGAACATCTAAACGGGAAAGTCAAAATTCGACAAAGTACTCCGCTTGGTACACATAGAGCACAAAGGTATAATTGTGATGATTTTGAAGTGGCTGTCTGGACCCTAGCGCAGGAATCGGAAACACTTGCGGGCAAAATTCTTGAGGCATTCGGGATAAATTCGAAGAATACGGAAAATTGATATTTTAACGCGAGAAAGGCACATTACGCTTTATTTTGAACCACACGACGTGGTTAGTGGAAGACTCATAGAGAGCTGTGTTATGCAAAAAAAAACGTTCTGTTTTCACTGTGATTGAAATCCTGGTTTAACATCTTCTTTGTTTGGTTATGGAGGTGCTTGGCTGGGTAGATTGCTGTCAACTTGACCTTTCTAGGCTTAAGAAAGGCGAAATCAGCCAAAACGTCAGCTTCACCGCAGTGAAGAATGAAATAACATTTCGTGTTCGCTCAACGAAAATATAATGAATTCTTAGGAAGAGTTTAAGGAAATCGTCAAGGAAATGGGGAATGTGTTCCCACACTGGCAGGGAACGAATGCAATGGCAGTGACAGGCAATCTGCCAAACGTGATGAGTAAAACATTATATTGCAAGCATCGATCTCATTGAACTGACATCTACCTATAATTGTCATCTGGCCAAAGAAATCTTGAAATAAGCAGTTACAATGGGAAGACAGGTGACGCTTTGCATTTCTGTCAAGTGAAAGAAACGCAATGCTACTAAATAACAGAAATGCTTCGCCAAAGCACAGAATTTGAAAGTTTATGTTCGAATTGGCTAACCACGGCTAAAAGAACTCAGATGGTACACGGGAAAACAAAAGGCACAGTATCCATTTAGATTCATGGTTGTTCACCGAAACTAGTGGAGTAGTAATCACACGAATATGAGCAGTCATTATCACAAACGCTTCGAAATGAATGTTGGCAGGGCATTGAATGAAACAGGTCTTGAAAAAAATGTGCTCACATGTTTCATTGCCGTCCTGTTTCGTCAAAATGTCACTGTTTTTTTATTGAATATACGATTAGAGAGAATTCGGGATGTTGGTATAAAAGGACGAGCGCCATCCACCTGCCATTATTTGGTCCAACCATCGTTTCAACGATCGCGTTTCTCTGGAGTCTTCTCAGCTTATTTCAACCGATGAGTTAGCAGCGGCATTCGCTACTGACTTCTTCGTCGTCGTTGATGTTCGTAACGAAGCAGTCTTCATGCGCAGATAAAATGCAGTTAATTTTTGATCTGCAACTAAACGTCTTACTAAAATAAGCAGCGAATGGCCATGCAAAACTGTGGTTATATTGCAGATACTTAAGTTGCAAAGCATTTAATTCACTTGTGAATTAGATGGAGTTCATAAAAAAATAGTGTAAGACCTAACATTCAGTTCTGGAACAACAAGGGAGTCATGGAAACACACTGTGAGTTCAAACGAAGCCCCTTCAAAATGATGTTGATGTCATCGTAACTGCATCTACAATGTAGGTATGTAATGTAGAAGATTCGATGTGCCCAGGTGAACACAGTTGCAATATGACGGACTCATTGAGAGGCCTCTTTCTTCTTGGCCACAATGGTTTCAGGTAAACGCGAATGTCTAAAATATCGACCATTTTTTCTTGAACTTTCCCGGAGGTTCTGATAAGGGATATCTGTGCAGGTCAGAACTGGCAAATGGGAATTATTTGTACAATAGCATAAGGCTCAGAATGCAACGAATATGCAGGGAGTGGTGTGTTTTAACGGCAGCTGAAAAAAATCTGGAAAGTGTTCAGTTTTACTTATTATAGTATTACGACTGCAATCTTGAAGGGCTGGCAACCCAGGAAGCACTGTCATGCCGTTTCATAGGGGTCAACAGCAGAAGTTACGACTGTGCAGTAAATGTTGCCAACATTACAAATGTAAATGCAAGTTGGGAAGAAATCGCAAATGCGGTAAGCCGGAGATTCTTGAAAAAAAAAGACTAATTGGAGAAAATGAACTGGCAGAGGACGAAATTAGTGTCTCATTCACGTTGCAAATTCACGACAAGGTTAGAATAATGCACACTGGGCTTGCATTCTCTAGATTTTTCTTCCTTTTTCATACTTTTTAAAATGGCGACGATACGTCGACGAATTTTCAAAACAGTCTACGAAAGGATGGAAATAAACCCTCGCTGAGCTCAGAGTACATTCCAGTGGATGAAAATTGGAGTGGACATACGTCAAGTTGATACATTTCCAGTTGTCGTCCACTGGCAATTCCCGATGAGGGTCATAGCAGCGATCGTTGCTGTTCATCTTGTTCTCGTCATTCTTCCTCACTGAGAGGCGTAGCACTTCTTCTGAGCCCGCTATTGCCTCCAATTAATGAAATCTCAAGGTTTCAAGCAGAAAAAAAAGGCATAACGGAGAGATGAAAGTCTAATTCTATACCCACAGAGGTAAGTGAGTGAAAAATAACGATTTTTTTGGCGACGTGAGTTTAGAACACATATATGACCAGGAACAAAGTCGTAATTCGATTATGAAATCAAGGGAGAACTTCGCTTAATTTCAAAGAATTCTTCCCAGTAACTCAAAACGAGGCAAGCAGTGGAAAGAAAAACAGTTGAAACCAGAGAATTACCTCCTTAAGAAAGTCATGCAAAAAGTGTTATATTACAAGCAGCTTTTATCAGGAAGGAACGAGAGAGCAAGAATAGAGCGACAGTTCAACTTCTTGATGACCAAACACGAGGCCTTCATTACAGAATTTTATTTAATTTACAATAGCTAACCCTTCAGCAGTGCAGCCTTCTTTATAGCACGAAGGCCGAATTGACACCAATTTCCTCTGTCAAACACTCTCATGTTCTTAGCACATAAAACTTGGTAAATAAAATTTCAACCGAGTAGAAAGCAGTTTCTTTTAATCACTCATCATCTTTTTCACAACTCAGACCACAGGCCAATGGAAGCCGTGATTACTCTTTCCGGGGATTCACGTGTTTAGGCCTGGCCAGGCTGAGTTTTGCAAATATCTCGGAATCACACTGTAGTTGCTTTTTTATTTACCGGCTAGCCTTTTCATGGTGGGGTGTGAAGTCAAATATACCTACAATGATGCTGAGATATTTGCAAAACTCCACAGAGCAGCTGTCCACGGTTGGGATTGAACACGATGACACCCTTTCCGAGGAGTTCACCTCCTCACCGTGACGGCCTTGCGAGATGCCGACTTCTGCTCCCTAGCTCAACCGCGTTGACGGATGATTGCTGACAGCACCTATAAAACACGGTTGAGAGGAAGGCGAAACGAAAGACCCACATGGTGCGGTGGTGAACGCGTTAGCCCCCGGATGGGGTAATAGCTTGTTCGATTCCCACTGCGGACACCTGAGCTTCAGAGTTTAGTAAATATCTCAGCATCATTGTGATTTTCATACCTTGCTATGAACTTATCACTTTGTTCCTTGTAAGTTTTCCATTTATTTTGTGGAGATCAGCAGCACAGGTTCTCACATTGACGAGGAAAGTACCTAGCTCAATTTGAAGAACCAGCCTGAGGTATGACGCAAGGTCACCCATAATCAGGGGACACATCTCTTTGTGATCTATTTTTTCGATCTTTGGAATTTCGTCAACATAACTAAACAGTTTTCATGCCCTGAAATTCTGAATTTCTGTGCGGGGGATAATGACTTTTACTTCAAGATCTTCTTCCTAATGTTCCTGTGCCCCAGGCGTGCCAAGTGAAGTGTTTGGTTTCAATATGTTTTCTTCCTTTGACAAGCTTACACGAGGTTGATATATAATCCTTGTTCGGGTAACGCTTGGACAGTCTCGTCTGCATCAGAGCCGATTATCCGAGTCGATGGTCCACTGTTGCTCCCCTTGTCGATCTAACGTCTTAGCGTTCGCATCGAGCCAGATCTTCATCAGCGGAGCATCTCGGATAAGGCATACTCACCCCTGCGATGCTCTTCCATACAAGGCGGTTGGTTGAAGTTTTCGATTTCTGCTAGAAAATTTTGACTTTCACATCAGGACCTTCCCCGTTATGTCCCTCTATCCTTTGTGCTCCTAGTGGAGCATTTGGCTTGACTTTAGGTTTCCCGACTAGGTGTTCTTTCATATGGACGCAGAGCAGTCTACCCGTTTCGCCAATGCCTTCGTCACCGAACCCTTTACAAGAGATCACATAAACTACGCTCGAACTCGCAATGTTAACTTTTTTTTATTTAGTGTCTACTACAATTTCCACGGCAGGGTATAATGCGAAATCAACTACAATGATGCTGAGGTATTTGTAAAACTCAGAAGGGCAGGTGTCTACGGTGGGGGATTTAACACGCTATTATCTTTTCCATTGGCTAACGTGTTCTTCACCACAGATTTCCGCAGTCCGAGTTTCTGCAGATATTTCGGCATCATCGTGGCTATATTTCACATTATATCCTGCCGTGAAAAAAGGAAAAGCAGAAAAATTAAAAACTATTACATTGTGATTTATACTACAACATCAGCTTAACTCGAGTCAATGCCGACTTATGCTCACCAGGTAAATCCCATTGAATGGGTGATTGCTGAAAGCAGACATAGGTCTACAACACGGATAAGAGGAAGGCGAAAGGAACGACGCGCACGGTGTAGTGGTGAACGGGTTGGCCCCGGAAAGGCTAATAGAGTGTTTGATCCCCACCACAGTCACTACCATCCGGAGTTTTGCAAATATCTCAGCATCATAATGGTTAATTTTCCATTAAACCCGAACTCTTCAATCACCGTTTCAACCGTTAGGGTATATTATGCAGTTTTCGGCTGGCGCATAAACGATCACACAGGAAACCACAAACTAGTTGGCGTCTAAGAGTGTTTGGTGACAATTCATTCACTGTTATCAAATTTTGTACACCTGCCCTTTTTTGAGCACCTCATTATAGCCGTGCTTACCCTGAAGATAAAGGGTAGGTTAAACGGATTTATACCGCCTGCGACGTGGTTCTTCCTCTAAACTTGCCCCGAAGAGCTACTGCTTCGTCGCCATTGGTAGTGACTAATCGCCGTGGCAAGTTGGTGTTACATCAGCTCCACATCAAGTGATTCGACACTACCGCGATGAACCATATAGGGAACAAGAACAGCTGTGTGCAATATTCACAGATCATCGGCTCTGAAGACGACGAAGAGGTCGAAACGCAAGCCGAATAGAAATTTCATACCAACCTCGTGTAAACAGCAGAATCTTCAAATATGCTGACAACTTCGAGCTTAAATAACGGTTGACTGTAAAAAGCACATCACTGTTCCCATGATCGAGTTTCTATTAACCTCAGCATTTGACTATAAATGTTTCGTTTACTTTTCAATAATTGCGAGACTGTTATTCAGCACGTGTTTACTTCCATACAAATAGAACACATACAACACAACGGTAGCCGACGTTTCGGTAGAATCGCCTTCTTCAGAGCCTGGAAGAGTACACCAATACGCAACTTACCAGGTCAAACCTTTAAAGTGGTTCTCTTAAAGCAGTGCCTAAAGTGCTCGATTTTCAGATGGTCTGGGAAATATTTCGCGCAAATAAGGGGGTTGGCAATGGGACAGCGACTGGTACCTAGCCTTGCCATTGTGTTTATGTGTAAGATAGAAGCAACTCTTCTCGATCTCCGGCCGTTACTGTACAGCAGATACATCAATGATTGTTTTGTCATCTTATTTACTCAGCAGGAGGTGGACAAATACTTTGAATTATTAAATGACAGTCTGAGTACATGAAATCGACCCGCGAGAAACCGAAAAGAGACCTGGTTTCCATTTTTTAATGTTCAAATCAACTTATCAAGTAGCGGTTAGATGACAAAATGGAACCGAAAACTAAGTAATAAAAACACCCTGGTTCATTTCCTTCTTTCCCACCCTTCACACACAAAGGAGAGCGCTTCTAAGAAACATGCTTCGAACAGCCACTTCTGTGTGCACAAGTGAGGAACTAAAGGAAGAACCGCGCGACATGGGAAGAATCCTCGGCAAATAGCAATCTCCAATGGCTACGAAATAGTAACCCCAAGAAATAAGTTTCGAAGGAGAGCGATGCCCGAAAACGAACGGTTTAGCCGAAACAAAATCCCATTTATCTTGCCGTTCATTAGCCATGAGTTAAGTGTAGCGATAAAGCGATGCTTAGGAAGGATAGATCTAGAGGAATCTGTTGCGTCAGCAGAAATTCCATTCGTCGTCAATTAATTCGTAACTGTCTATACGACCGTATATGTGAAACACGGAATTACGCTGTTCGCCCTTACGGCAGGGGACGGTGATCGCATGAGTTCAGGTACGACATACCCGATCTCTTGTAGCACTTGCTGAGACGATATTGGTTAAACGGGCAGACCTTTAAGTACTTTGTTAAAAAGAACACCTAGATGGCAAACGAAAATAAAGGCAAGGTACGCCACTAAGGACGCATAGGATAAAAAGCATAGAGGAGACGATTTTGATTTAAAAGTCGCTATCCTCGCACGGCTTCTACATCGTCCTTGGGCGGTCGGTTACATTTCCACTCCTAGTTTCGTTTCTGATTTTGGTTTTAACATCTCTCCGAATCAACTAGTAGGAAGACCGAGCGAAGGATTCGTCGCCGAAAATCACAAAACGGTGACGAAAAGCCAAGTACTAAGAATATACTGGTTCATTACCTCTCCTCTCATCCATCACACACTAAAAGGGTGCTTATAAGAAATATGTTTCGAAGCTGCCACCAGCGTGTGCACAGATAGAGAGCAGAAGGAAGAATCCTTGAAACTGGAGCGCCAAATAGCCATTTCAAATGGTTACGAAACTGTAGCTTCTCGGCATAAGCATGGAGGGAAAACCACGCCCCAGAACAATAATTCTAGCGAAAACAAGGCTCTTTTCCTCTTGCCCTTTATTTCATACGGAAAAACGTTGCTTAATAAGGGCTGCTCTAGAGAATACCGTAGGAGTGAAAGAAATAAAATCGCACACTCTAAGGCGCCAGCTAGTTCGTAACAGCCTGCATGACCCTCTAGGTACAACGAAAAAACTGCATAATTTGCCCTAACGGTAGAGACCGTGATTGCATGAGTTCAGGTACTCTGTACCTAATATCTTGCAAAGCGTGTGAGGGACGCCTACGTTGGCGAAACGGGTAGACCGCTCTGCATCCGCGTAAAAGAAGACCTAATCGGGAAATCTAAATTAAAACAAAACGCTCCACTAGGCGCTCATAGCATGCAGAAACACAGCGGAGAAGATTTTGAAGTAGGAGTCACTATCCTCACGCAGGAATCGGAAACATCAGCGCGTAAAACTCTTGAAAGCGTTTTGGATCAATTCGAAAAAATTCGAAATGAACCGCAAGGAGGAGTGTCTCGTCATCATGCGTGACCTAGCCCCAAACCTCAGGCTGATTCAGTGACCTGACAAAGGCACAGTCATCGCCCGTATATTACTCTGTGCGGCTGCTATCCAGCAACTTAAATACTTACAAAAAAATAAATGGTAGGTGTTAAAATGAAGTTGTTTCTTATGCGAATGCAAATCGATTTGTTAAGTTTTATCTGCTAGGGTTATGAAAGTGTTTGGCTTAGTAGATCGCTTGTCGATTTCACCTTTCCAGGCTCTTAAGAAGAGGAAACCGCCGAAACGTCAGCTATTGTATCCTAATCAATTCTGTAATAACAACCTCGTGTCTGTTTATTGAAGAAAAACATCGAATTCATTAACGGTTACCAAATTTTATAGACCTGCCGTTTTTAAGCACTTCTTTATAACCGTGCTTACTTTGAAGGTGAAGGGTAGGGTAAATGGGGATTATACCGTTTGCGGGCGTGGTTCTTCCTCTAAACTTGCTCCGAGGAGCTTCTGCTTCGTCGCCGCTGGTAGTGGCCATTCGCCGTAGCTAAAGCTGGTGTTACATCAGACCCCACCTCGAAATGATTCGACTCGACACGACCACGACGAACCACATCGCGAAGACGAACAGCTATGGGCAATAGGCACAGATCGTTGGTCGACACGTGAGCCGAATACAAATTTCATATCATGGCCTCTCGTGTAAGCCGAAGACTCTTGAAATATATTGACAACTTATTTCGAGTTTAAATAACGGTCAGCTTTGAAAAAGCATATCATTCCGTTATTCTGGAAGATGTTTCCCATAACTGCTCTTCAGAATGTTTCCCATAACTGCTCATCAGAGCTCATTCCCTGCATTGTCGCTGAAACCGAAGCTGTTTATAAAGATTATTCTTCGTTAATACTCTCCTTTTTTCACGTTATTTTATGTTTCCTACTTTAAGTATGTATTGCTTTTTAATATTGTTGGCTAAAATCTTCTCATGTATTAAGCAAGTATTCTGCAGAAGGCATACGGACTGTGCAAGACCATGTTTGGCAAGGATTTTACTAAGACTTATGCGACGCCGCCTAACGTTTTCGCGGTACTCACCGTGGCATCTGCATGGATCAAACCGGCCTCAGCTTAACTTAACAAATGACTGCCATACAGACCACGTTGTTGCGTAAATGTTCATTTTCAATATTGTCTTCAATTGCTGAGCTAACATGAACTTGCTATAGAAGTTTCAATAGGCTAAGCTTCCGACAGCTTCCTCTCCTTCAGACTCGGATCCATTCGGTTCGATTGTCCACAGCAGTTCGTCCTTACAAGGTGATTCCAAGCACTTAGTTGCATCCGAAGATGTGAAGTATCGGTTGAATCACGTATCCTCACTCTGCGGTGCCTTCTTATGCAAGGCGATTGCTGATTTGCCATCATTAGATTTGATCTGCCTATCTGCTTGTGTATTGGTCAACCCATCTCGAGGAGGTGGTGATAGCACAGTGGTTGGTGACGCCGTCGATCGGGAAGCAAAAGCACTAGTTTGATCCTCGCCCCGACGCTCTCGCACAATCCACGTGTGAACGCCTTAGTCCGGCTATTCCTAAGGTTGCAAGGAGAATTGGCTCGACCGTTACTCTTCGACATTCATAAAAAGAACATGAAATACCCAAGCAGCAGCCGAGACAACATGGGAAATATTCGAAGAACATTCTGGTCGATGAATGCAAGGAAAACGAATCGAGTGGAAGAAGTGCCGGAATCCGCGCAGTAGATCGGATGACGGGTCATATAAAATAAAATAAGAAAGAATCCTGCAGAATCCAGTGCTATATGTTAGCTGATGAACGAAGTGGCAATATGGTGGGTGCGGCAGGTGTGGTGGGAGTGCACGCTCAATGAAATTGCTCAAAAATGCCATTTAGGTGAGAAAAATCGAAAAACCGAAAAAATTTACCAGGCGCAAATTTAACCCTGCAAACGGAATATTAAATTTTTCAATATTAAGAGGACGAGTTACGATAGCCGCGGAAGAGTCGTCCGAAAAAACGCCGCAAAACGAGAACCTCAGCGCATGGACGCCATATTTAGCATACCCCAGTACCCGCGGACAAGTTTTTATTTCTTATTTGAACTTTATTTAATTTTTTAAACATTTTTGTTTGTTTTATATTTAATTTTATTTATTTTTCAATAATTTATACAATGTTTACTTTTTATTTCCTGCCTTCTATAATTTTTATGGCAGGGTATTAAGCGAAATACAACCACAAGATTGCTGAGATATTTGCAAAACTCTGGACCGCAGGTGTCTATGGTGGGGAACGAACGCGCTATTGTCCTTTCCGGGGTGTAACGAGTATTACCCTGCCATAAAAATAATAGAAGGCAGAAAATAAATAGCAAACATTGTGAATTCAACTACAGCCTCAGCTTAACTGGGTTCAATGCCGATGTGGGCTCCCCAGATCAATCCCGTTGACGGGTAATTGCTGATAGCAAAAAGATCGATAGAACTAGCTGAGAGACAGGCGAAACGAAGGACCCGCATGGTGAACGCGTTACTCCCTGGAAAGAACATATATAATTTTTATTCACTTTTGTTTGGTTTTTATTTCATTTTATTTTTTTCACTTATTTTTTTGATCAGATTTTTGTCTAATTTTTATTTAATTTCAGCTTATTTTTTCACCTATTTTTTTATTCATTTTTTTATTTATTTTTATTTATTTTTTTATTAAATTTAATTTATTTTTGATTTATTTTCGTTTACTTTCATTTATTTTTATTTAATTTTTATTTCTTCTTTTATTTACCTCTTGTTTCTTCCTTATTCATTTTTTTGTTTTTTATTTAATTTTTTATTTTGTTTTTTATTTGCTTTTTATTTATTTTCTGCTTTTATTTTCTATTTATTTTATTTTATTTTATTTTATTTATTTTTTTCTTTTCTTTTTATTGATTTTTCTTTATTTTTTGTTCATTTTTTATTCAACTTTAATTGAATTTTTACTTCTTTCTATTCATTTTCTGTTTTATTTATTATTTATTATGTTCTACATGCTGGCGATTGTCTACAAAAAGTCTATAAAAAAAAAGCGCTCTACGGCTGAATAGGTCGGGAGAAAATCCAACGAATTGAAAGTAAGACGCATGGTCCTAAATATAAAAAAGAGCTACATGTCGAAATCAATACACATCATCGTGAAGGTGTTAACCTGTGTTTTCCATGTCGACAGCTAACACTTGTGGGTGTCCCATGTTTTCCTTCCTACAGATTTCCTAGCACATAGCGCCTGACATACTTTATTTCACAGGAAGACTGCCAGCTTTATCCGTTACGAAGTTGCTCAATTTTAGGCAGCAAACAATAGTTTTTCGACAAACAGAGGACTTGAGAGGTTTTGAACGTGACAGGACTGCAGAAGGGGCCGCTCTACTACTCTATGGGGTGCACGATGTGTATACCTGTATTTATCATGTGTTACTTTATTGAGGCTCTTCATAGAGTCACATTACGGAGAACATTTGAAGCTGCTTTCGCAGCCATTGGTCTGTGTATTTCGGTGCTTTTTATACCAGCACATTTCATACGATTCGTCGTACTCTGAGGTGTGTTAGTGGACCTCGGATATGTGTATTCATGTAATATTAATTTTTCATCAAAAAAGTCTCCACAGAGGTTATATTTTCGAAAGACAATGGGCGATGTGGTCTCTATGGAGTTGCAGAAATAGCACATGATCGATAGACAGATGTAAACCCATTCGAAATATGATGATTTAATCGTTGACATGTATACCTGGTATTTGTTGGCTTGGTAGCCCCAATGCATGCAATACCTACGATTCCACATGCAGCAGGAATAAGCTTAGAACCAGTGCGCATTCATCGACATGTGGAGCACTTCTTCGAAAAGGATTCCAGTTCTTCATTGTCTATTTATTTGTTCTTTCTTTTTACATTTTCATTTAATCTTCTAATTTATTATCCTCTTATTTTTTTACTTAGTCTTTTATTTTTTTTTGTATTTATTTCTTCCATTTTCCTTCCTCATTTCTTTGTTTATTTTTTATTCTTTTATTTTTTTTATCGCCTTTTATCTTCTATTTACTTCTAATTTTTACTTATTTTGTTATTTATATCCTTATTTACTCTTTTCTGTTTTTCATTTTCCATTTATTTACTTATTTATTCATTCAGTCATTCATTTATCTTTTCACTTACTTATTTATTTATTTATTTTTACTTATTCATTGATGAGGTACTAAAACATACCGTGTTGTTTGGAAAGAAAGCAGAGTGATGCGCATATGGTGGTGGTGAGTGTGGCGTCATTCTATTGAAATGCTGCGATCCGAAGGAAACAAAGGCAATAAGTTTGCCCATGGCAGCAGAAATTCTGGTGATGACGGTGCACCTCGACCACACTGACGACTGTCACGGTAATGGAACCCATCACCTATAAATTCGCTGATGAAGAAATACGAAATCAATATTAATGTGGACGCTATACGCGAAACAACGAATCAAATAAAAAGTGCTAGCTAGGATCCAGACAATTCTTGAAACCGGTTTATATGAACAACTAGAAAATGATAGAATTGACGAAATCTTATAACCTCTTGATACAACATTTTTGGCTCAACAAAGCCAACCCACATCTACCTCAGTCTGCACCTGTTGGCAAAAGGTGGAGTGGCCTGTTTAGTAAAGGTCTACTATCGTCACAATAATGCCACAATTGAGAATTTAGCTTCTATATCATCTTAGTAGTATTCTAAATCAAAGGAAACGCGGTCTCGAAAACAAGAAAACTCGAAAAATAATGGTTTGCGAAACAACACAGTATATCCGAATACGAAATGTGCTTTTAGAAAGGTGAATTAACAAAGAGATAAAGGACAAAAAGATTAACGTGATCAACGCTGATTTCTCCCTCGGTAATGCCTTCTGCATCCCACTTCCTTCAGGATCGTAGAATGAAATGTATACCCGATGGTGCCTACTGATACCAAACCAGTATTTTCTGTCCTCTACAGCCGATTTGGTGCTTTATATGCTGTGTTTCGCTAGACTACTGCGCGGGAGGTGATCCATGACCATGTGCATAATAGCGTACCACAATCTATTGCACTGCATAGTCTCAGTAATCGAGGAGTAAAGGATTTCTGGATGGGCTATGAAACCGGCATGAAACGCTTCTCAGCAATCGACCCAAGCAAGAAAAAAAGCCACATGGAAGAAATCGTTGAAACTTCCTGGCATTTCTATTGAGTCACTGATTAGTTGAATTAAAGGACGGCATACTTACCCAATGCGCAAAATATAATCGTGCCGCAGTGTGCTGAAGCCAATTAGTACGCCTCGTTTGTAGTTTTGAACAAATCTGTTTGAAGCATCGTCGAATTCGTTCCCAAGTGAGGACGAAGAGCTCCATATGCCAACTAGTCTTAGCCGTACAACTGCTGTTTGGTCCTAAGGTAAAAAAGCATAAAGCTTTCGGCGTCGATCAATCCTTGAGGGGTGTGCCACGCATTCGACTTCATTAAGCATCGTTTGGAGGTGATTGAATGCATATCTGGCCTTTATAATAACTCGCAGTGGCCTATCGATGTATCGAGCCAGTGCTGCTCTCCTCCCAGGTAAGCCTGGTACCAATTTGCCAACCCCGGAGAGACGGGAGGCTTGTTGGTCCATGGGCGCCGGGATCAATTCCGTGTGTGCGTTGGAGGGCGTTTGCGACCGCTGCTCCACACGTGCCCTCCTCAGATTCTAAGTGTTCGAAATATCATATAAACACATAAATCAATAGTTGGCGTAATTCAAAACCCGAAAAAAGATTCCTCTGCGATCACAGATTTTCACTCTGTAATAAATGTGCACATAGTTCCAACTCTAGTTAGTATAATTAAATAAGTTTAAAGTTATAACACACTTTTCGGAGAATCATACCACTCAGTGATGTCTAATGAACCAAGCTGGCGCGAGATTTAAATAATTGAGCAAAGAGCCGAACCTATTTAGAAAATTAACTAGGAAATTCCTGGAATAATTGGGAGCATTATTCTAGTGCGCAAAATCATCCATCCCACTTCTTATCCATGGGTTTGAATATATAACTGTACCTGCTTTGTAAAAAATGTGCAAACCCACTAACGGACGGAAATCTCGGGACCTGCGCCATTTGACGCAAGTGGCGCTGAATATTGCCACCGGATCGACGAGGTTTCCAAGAAGTCGATGCAAAATCGTCTAAGGAACAAAAGAATTTGACTGAGATTTTGCTAGATTAGATCTTCGACCATATCCTACACTCATCGGCTCATTGACTGGTACTCTACCATCGCGAACCTTAATAGTAATAGTTGAGATGGAATTTAGAAAAAGAAGCTAACTCAGTGAGAAATAGGGTGGTGAGACGAAGAGTGGCTTAGCAATTTTAACCCTTTCTTGCAACTCGGAGTAAATCCCAGCCACTTCTAGTAAAATGAGGCTGAAATGATGACACCGATCTATTCCGAATAATCTGAAAACGTGTTGAGTCCCGTTGTAGCAAAGACTTATTCTGTCAATCTTATCAATCTCGAAAAAAAAATCCAGCTTCTTACATCGCTTAATTCTTTGAGTTTCTCCCTGCTCTTAGAATGTTTCTGTCCCTTCTGAAAACCGGAATTCTCCTAAAGTAATTACGACTTTCACGGGATTCCTGCAGATTTCACGTGGATATTACTGTAATTATAACGTGGAAAGAATGTCAAAGCGTATTAATGGAAACAACGATGATGAATAAATCGACAATTCGCACTGACTTTGGGTCCATAGCAAAACCCCATTATTTCATCGAAAACTAGCCTAACAAACCATAATGCAGCGTTGCATTTTAGTAAGAATGACGATAACCTATATACTAAAAAACAGACCTTACTGTCATTTGTTATCCTTCATTGGAGTCATCTGTTGTTGGAGCACATGTCGACGACGATCTCCACTCCTTTAAAAACAAACACTCTCGTAGTGCAAATCGTGCTTTGTTAATTTTACAGCAACAGAAGTCACCTTGAATTTTTCCAGTCCTTTGAAACTTCGCTTTCTTCTAGTGGGCACGTGCGATGAAGTGTTAGACGAGTTCGCTTCGGTCATCTAAAATATCTCAATTTATAAGATTCAAACTCACCAGCTAGTCGCAAACCACAAGGACCGAACGTCGCTGCATTTTTTGAACTGCAGGACATTGCAGATAACACACAACCATACTCATATGAACACAACCATACACCAATACATCAATCTGCATCTGATATTGGCTGGAATGAGATATCAAGTGGATGGATTGTCTGCAATGAGGAAAAAAAATTACGAGAGTGGAAGACTTCGCTAGCCAAATAAATGCTCAAGGATAAGAAAATGTAACTATAGGCTTGTTTTAGGGGTATAACTGAACTACTGAATAAAGCGGGCAGGTGTCCTCTTGGAACTGGTATCGTTCATCAGGTCCAGTGGTGAAGTCAACTAAGAAGGTTATGAGAGAGCCAACTGAAGTGGATACGAGACATCCCCGCGCCAATTATTGATATTCGCTTTAATTGAAAACTTGATATCGGGTATGGTATGTTTTGCTCTACTTCCTTTCCGCAATAACAACAAATTAGTTAAAACTGTGTTCCGAAGAAGATCTGCAATACCAAAATGTAACCTGCAGACGCCATCCGAAGATGTATGTTGGTGCCGGCTTTCCCCTTCTTATCTTTCATCGTGGCGATTTATTTACATTTATTATGTTTCGCGCATCGAGTAGAAGAACGAACCCACTTAACGCAAACATCGGCAACTATTCGAGATAAAAGGCATATTCATGATCCGAGTTTGATAATGTCTCAACAGTCTCTGAAAATCTTCTTAGATAGCAACTTTCGTAGAAAAGAAACTCCGTTCCTACCCACTTTCATCATTTCACTATCACACGACACAATTCGCAAATCCCCACTTTATCAGTCAGGAACGGGAATATTTTTTGGCTTCCACGGATCCATTTCTGCCACTATCTTAAAAAAATCGGAAACTGTTCACACACTGAATTACCAGACTGGTTGGTAATCAGGTCATACATGGACGGAACAGTGTGAAAGCATCTCTATGGTCACAACATTCAGATCTACCGTATCATTATAATCTCACCTCAGTAGTGTTTCACATCTAGAAGACTTAAAAATTTTACTGAATTCATAATTTTTTCCCTTCTACTATATCAATAATGTCCTCATGCTCGAACGAAGCTAGCCTAGGTGTCACACTGCGGATTTACTATGAGGGATTGCAGCTTCCCAGTAGGATCACATAAAGCTGTGATAAAGTTCGACATTTCTATTCGTAGACCCAGCAACCATAAGAGAACTCGGAGAACTACATGTGGTTATCTCCTCGCAAAGCACGGTAAAAATAAGGTCTTCTATTTCTATCAAAAGCCGAACGTGATTGAGCAAGCCTTACGGGTGACAGAGATAAATGGAGGGTTTGGTGGTGATGGCTCGAATAACGTTCAGTAGGACCACACATTTTTTTAAACAGTTGCTCGGCAGCTTTTATTTTCCATTTAGAAAGGAAAAAACCAAAAAAATAAACTTCGGGATAAGTCCAGCAACAACTAGGACATCGACTTTTCGATTTTCAACACCTATGACAACATCCTATAAATAACAGCAAAGATTTCGTTGTTGAAAGGTGTTAAACGCTTTGCAATCCAATAGTCGCTAATAATTGGAATCAGTACGAATGATAGTTCCTATAGTGATCACCAAACCAGGCCATAAATTGAAAAAGATGGAAGGTTCGGTTTTTTCCTGAACGGAAAAGGACAGACTGCTAATAGGTGTACGAACGTGAGGGCAACCACTACAGAACAACCAGCAGCCAGCATCACTTGAAAACGTGATTTGTTCACATACGCCTTTAGAAACTCGTCATGAATCGTGATATAACTGACTGGACAGATCCGAAGCTACATACATAAAATGACCCTGAAACTAGGGAAAAATGTCCAGCGATAACAATTACTTGGTAAGATTAACGTGGTTACAGCAGTATCCTCATGTTCTGCACAACGATAATGTGACAATTGTATGACTACCTTGACACTGAAGTGAGAAAGACTAACACAATGCGTACAAGATACAGGTCCAATAAGAATTTCGTTCGAGCGTGCACGGTTCACGATAGAATTGGGTTATTGAAGCAAACGCGCAATAACTAGTATCCACATCCAGTTTAGGGCTCACACACATCAACGTGGCAAGGGGCATTCTTTTGTGTAGATTTTTGGTGTAAACCAAAGAATTCACCTCCAACAGGGCTTTTTTTCAGGCTGACTAAGCTGAAAAGTTCGACATTCTTATCAGGAACGTTGTCATGAGCAAATTTGTGGTCGAGATTTGAATAAATCGTGTGTTCGCCAGTTATGAGAGAAACTTGCTTCAAATCTTACGATTTTAATGGTTATTTGTAGGAGTACACTATCTTCAAAATGCTCACGGGTTTAGCAGATTGTTTTGATCTTCACCTTCCTTTTATGCGCCAAGAATTTGTGAACTCAGCAGCAATGTTTTTACTATTTTTTTTTATTTTATACGACCTATTTTCACGTCTACTGTGCGGATACCAGCACTCCCCACATTCGGACCGTTTCCTCGCATCCATCATCCAGGGAGGTATTGCAACTTTTACGTATGTCTTCTGCTGCTGCTTAAATATCTTAATTTCATTTTGACTGTCGTAGAATGATGGTCGAGTAATTCACCTTAGAGTCCTTAAATAATCGTGCTCGAGTGTTTCCAATTGGAATGCAGAGAGTATTTTTTTCCCGGGCGAGTTTGGCACCAATTTCCCGACCTCGGAGGGACCAGAGGCTTGATGAGCCCGGGGCGGGACCAAACCAGCACCATACTCGAGGTGATCGACATGACTGCCATTGTGCTATCCGCTTCCTTCTAGTGATTACTATAATCATGTCAGCTATAATAGTTAAGACTCCACTCTATTACACCGCCAGCATTTTTAATTTTATGGACTTGGACTCACCACGTGTCATCCAGATAGCAGCAGTGCCTTGCATGAGGTTCGCTTCCTAACAACAGTCACTAACGAAGGTTTTTAGATCTGCGTATACGTTTGCCTGCAACAAGACGATTTTGTCCTGCTCGTTAATGTTGTTGATTGTTGACCTTGCTGCTTCTCTTTCGGATCCTCGACAATACGTTTAATGACGTTACCTTTTAATCATCAAAGGCAACCTCTACAAATTGTGTAATCGTTTACTAATTCTACAGTGGCAAAGCAATAGCAAGCTTTGTTATGTCTGACAGGATTTGGTCGGCGATGAAGGTAGCTCCATATGCACACCACCTTTAAGTAATCTACAGTCACCATAAGTGATTATGGCAACTACTCGCATATCGCCACAACTAGAGGCAATCATTACTAGTGTCGCTGTATTGATCACCAACCGCAAGCAGTTAATATTCCTTTCCCAATCCTTTACCACCATCTCAGACCACTACGGCTGTCGTCTAGGTCACCTTGGCTGATTGTGGCGATTACACGCATATCGCCGCAAAAAGAGGTCGCCGTTATTCGTCACCAGTAGTAAACTCTTTTCTATGGAATTTCCGCCTGTTCTGCTTAGAGGAAGAATTTGATCAGTCAACTATTAACAAAGGTATTCCTATCGTTTTGTGTCGTTACTTTACTGCTTCCACGTTATATCCCGTGCAATCACAATAGTTGGCTACAACATTCAGCCTATAAGATTCCAACAAAAAGGCATATTTCGTTTATTCGTGTAGATCTTAAAATTACTCTCGCACCCAGGACTATTCCTAGAATTTGATTACGTCCACCATTTGTCAACACCCTTATGCTCAAGCAAAGTGTATTAACAAACGTCGAGGTCGGTGCTCAAGCTCCTTTCCTCCAAACCAAGGATAAAGTTCAGGGTATTGTTTTCTGGTTAGGGATTCACAATGACCTCAGCATTACCCCCTAATCTTAATGCTTCACTGTAGTCATTGGCTCAGCCTTAACATTTCCCAGCACCCTTAGGCGCAGTAATCACCTGATTTGAAGTGGCTGGCCTACCTTGAGAACATCGTGTCATCACTACCAAAACTTTGAACATCCGGTCGCTTTTCGTTATAGCAATTTCGTTTAAAGATCTGCTTAAGTAATAAAATTTCTACGAATATTAAGACAAGCACAATAATGCTGAGATATTTGCAAAACTCCGGACCGCGTGTCTGCGACGGGGATCGAACATCGTTTACAACCTTGTCCGGGTGCTAATGCGTTCACCACCACCCCATGCGTCCATGCGGGTCTTTGTTTCGACCTATCGATGCTACCACCAACCATCTGTTAAATGAATTTTTCTAAACGATAACAAGACTTAGTGAAGTGTCGCAAGAGTACGAGAGAGCGCTTCGTCTTATTTTCATCGATTTAAAGGAAATTTTTTGTCTCAATTGGGAGAGAAACAGTCCTTGAAGCCCTGAACTGTCAGTACATCCCTACCCAGTGAGTTAAGTTTATTCTGTAAAAGATTTCGCAACCAGAATATCATCATTCTACAGAGATATTAACATCAAAGTCAAAAGAACGGCTGGACCAGGCGTTACCATCTCGCTAAAATTATCACTGGAATGGGAGAGCAAAAGAAGGAGTGAAAATCGATGGTTGGCAATTGCACCATCTTCGCTTTTCTGATGCCATCGTTCTTATAACACCAAACATTTGTAAAGCAGAGGGAAGGCTAGCCGACTTTGATAAGGCTTGTGGAAAGATTAATCTTCAAATAGATTTAACAAAAAACGATGTTCATTAAGAACGAATTTGGGCTCCTATGCCCCATTCGCTCTCGGTGGAACGAATATTTTCTAATGCTCCAGCAGTTCTCCATGAAAACCCTGGAAAAAAATATGATGCACAACGAGTTTCTAGAGCGAGCAGAACCCATTGGACTACTGTTGGTTTACTGGCGCGCGCACTAGTCGCTCAACGATCAACAGGGCGACAGGTGAAGCAAGTGATACGCAGAAAAGGTCATTGGAAGCAGCTCAGAAACGATCCAATTCGAAAAAAATGCCGTCGAGATCTTTGCAACTGTTATGTTTCGCTATCTGCGTTGTTGAACTAAGATGGGAGCATCATTTCATCCTGCCATGATATGGAGTTGATAACAAAAATGTTCTATGCCAATCTTTTTCTGCTCCATAATCCCTCGACAAGGTACCACGAAATTTTCGCTGGTGAAAGAAACTTCCCGGGATTCTGATCCGTGAGGTTCGAGTTGCAATAGCAATCATGCAGAAAGGCAAAGTTCTAGGACTCGATAATGCCACCGCCGATTTCCTTTAGAACTGGAGGCCACAAATTACAGGTAGTTGTCGCAACTACCTGAAATCATACCATCACCAAGAGAAAATCTCTGACCAGTGGAGGGCGTCACGCACGGTAATCCTGTCAGTCTGATGTGCATGCTGAGTGCGCTCTACAAGGTGGTCATGAAGATTGTTTGCTCATGTCGAAACCTTGGGTGAGGCATAGGTAGTTAAGCAAGCAGAATTCCCAGCAGAGATTCTGTTGAATGAACCACATCCAAGCTGTCATCACGGAAGCATGTCACGAATGCTATCTGCTCTTGTCCTAACCTTTACCGACTTCGAGAAAGCGCTTGACAACGCCGAAGCGAATGCAACCCTATCAGCTTTCTTCGAACAAAGAGTGAATCAGAACGGAAACATCGGAGAAGATTTTGAAGTAGATGTCATTATCCTCGCACAGGATTCCAAGACATTAGCACGTAAAACTCTTGAAGCGTTTTGGACTAATTCCAAAAATCCAAAAGTGAACGGCAAGAAGGAGTATCTTGTCATCACGCGTGATCTCGCGCCATACCTTAGGATGATTCAATGACCTGACACATTCACAGTCCTCGGCCCATGAAATACTCTCTGCGACTGCTCTCCACCATTTAGTGGGAATGCTTGCCAAGAATAAAATGGTGGGTGTTTAAATGAAGCTGTTTATCATGCCAATGCAAATTTATGTGTTAAATTTTATCTGCTAGAGTTATAAAAGTGTTTGGCTGAGTTGATCTCTTGTCAATTTGGCCTTCCCAGGCTCTGAAGAAGGGAAAACGGCCGAGACGTCGGTTATGATATGCTAATAAATTCTGTAATATCAATCACGTTTTGAAGAAAAACGGTGGAAGAGTGAATCGTTTGCGTATACGAACTCTACCTGCTCGTTATCTTAAAGGCTCCACAAAAATACAGCTTTTCATTGACTCCTCATCCTACCCAGAATAAAGGAATTCGACAACGCTGCACACTTTCGCGAAAGCTGTTTATTGCTGCACTACAGCGGACGAAGAAGTAACTCGCTTAGGATGAGAAAGATATACGTGCTGGTGGAAAATTCTATCAAATCTTCGTTTCGCGAATGAAATCGTCATATTTTTCGAGAAGTACCAGTGAAGCAGAGACGATGCTCAGTGAACTTAATGAAACGGGACGAAAGTAAGACTGCTGCAAAGGAACAATGAGATTCAGTTCATCAAGAACACAAGGTGTGATGTCGTACAAATTGAACAGGATGGCTCTCCTTTTACAGAGTACACCTCATAAGTGTACCTTTGGCTTTTAGTGAACATAGAAGGAAACGTCGATAGAGAGTTAGACAAAAGAAGGAGAGCAGCAAGGGCCACATTCGGATCTCTCGAAGAAGTCACCCACCAAGTAACGAACCTAAGACTCCATGCTCACCTTTTTGATTCAGTACTCCTACCACCACTCTGCTATACAACAAAGACTTGGACTAATACTTCTGGTTATTGGTAAATAAACCTTTTTGCAAAAACTCTTAGGATTTTACAACGACTAAACCACAAGGTAAGCTTTTTTCAAGCACGCCGATTTGGTAGTTTCCTTGCTCTTTCCATATGTAATGGGAAATAATCGTAAGCAACACAACACAAACTGCGGATGGGAGACATTTTAGTCACGATCTACCGTTGACGATGAGATTCATCAAACAGTGATTCAGAAGAGAACTTCAATTTGCGTGGCTCTACTACGAGTTTTAATAAACAACTGTTTTCATCATTAATGATCAACAAGAAGTGGGTATGCAGTGGTAGTTATACCGACCATCTCGTGCACGGTAGTGGTTCAAACCCGTACCGGGCTCACTGAGCCTCTCATCCATATGGAGTAGAGAAATGCCACACTTGCCCGGAAAAAGTTAACCAGTTGCAATCCACTGGATACATTCCAATCCTGCTATCTCAGTAATCCAGGAAAGGTCAACTGAACTAGCATCCAACGGCAATTATAAAGGATAAAGGATAAGCTCACGGCGTCGATCAATCCTTGAGAGACGGGCCACGAATTGGACTTCATTAAGCATCGATGGAGGTGAATGAATGCATATCTGGTTTTAACAACGACCTGCACTGGCTTACCGATGTACCGAGTTGCACCCTAACTCTGGTACAAATTTGTCGATCCCGGAGAGAAGAAAGGCTTGGTGAGCCACCGGCGAGGGAATCGAGGAACCATGTGTGTATTACAGGGCAGCTCCGACCACTGAGCCACACTCGCCACTCGACAATCATAATGATAGAAAAATTCTCCATGTGGTGGACCAAGATTTGATACGGATTTTCTAACAGTGTGCGTTCCTTTACGGTAGCAATACTGTGACTTAATTCTTCACTGGAATACGACCGTGGACAGATTTGTTGCGATGGCGCCGCCTTGGAATACACCTTCTTTTACGGTTAATGGCAAAGGTTCGATAGAAAAGCTCCATTTTGTTGTTTTTGCTTGTAATTTAGTAAAAAATACTTTTTCTGGTTGAAGTATTATGTCAGTTTTCTGTGCAATTTAAGAGTCGACTGCAAATATAACTGCTATTCAAATCCAAAAAATAGCCACTGCTCTTATTCAAACGCTGAACTTGGGAGTACCCCAGTGGAGAGTACCATAACGAAATAGATCACATCATAGTGAACAGAAGGTTGTGCCCAATCGATGTCGCTGTTGTCCCAAAATTCTACGTGGGATCGGACCACCGCCTCCTTCGTGCAAGATTCTATTTTTCGTGGAAAGGAGAAAAGCGGCTAAATATTCCAGAATAGGAGGTCCCAAGACCACCACAAAAGTGGGACTTATTCAATTCATTAGTCTGCTGTAGAGAAGATGCCGTTATCGATAACATCGAGGAAGGAATACGATCGGCTCATTCATCATCTTCACGTTAGTGCCATGAAAGCTGAGAGTATGAAAGTCACCAAGAGAAATACAACTAAGACGATGCTGAGATGTTTGCAAAACTCCAGACCGCAGGTGTCTGCGGTGGGGAACGAACGCGCTACTGTAATTTCCGGGAGTAACGCGCTCACCACCACATCATGCGCATCCTTCGTTTCGCCTGTTTATCAACTAGTTCCATCGATAGACGCCATCAGTAATCACCCGTCAACGGGAATGATTTAGGAAGCCCAAATTGGCAACCTTTTCTTGGGCCCGCAATACAGTCCGCACAAAAGTGGCAGTCATTTAGTTGTCCACAGAAAGTCGTTTAGTAGGCTTCTAGCAGTGAAACGGAATTACTTGTTTATGATGAAATCTCCATTGATGCAACCTTGGATATAATATTTTTAGAGCTTCGTCCACTTCTACAAGGAGAAATAATGACAAGCAGAATGAAACCTTTTTATGGTTTGCTAAATCGACTCAGTTTGTACAATCATAGTCACTGGTCCTTGTTTCTCGTCGGAATGAGAGTTACTTCCTGTTCACAAGATAACAGAAAAATACCCATGGTTTCTGTGTCTTTTCCAGCTGTAGTTGTTACTTGATTTTAATGAGAATCCGAATTCGTATTTAATTCCGGTATAATTTCATTCTATCAAAATGAAGAAAGTTTTCAGGTCTCCAA